>SJYC01140000.1:0-15259 GCA_006408675.1 Madoqua kirkii | reverse complement strand
TTATAAATATAAATTATATAAATACAAATGCTTAAAAGCAACAACAACAACAATATCCACAGCCAAACCAAAAAGACCCTTTGTGTGTGCACCTAATTTTATGTATGAGTCTGGAGAAAAATGTGAAAGATCACTCTCACTTTTCTGTCTTGGAAGCAGAATGGTGGGACTGAAGGGAATTTTAGTTGGAGATTATTACATTTTTATTCATTTTTGTGTGGCTTCCCACAAAAATTAATAAACATTTTAAGAATTCTGAGTGACTGAACTTAACATCTGAACACATTATTTTCATTCAGGGCCATCTATTCAGCTTCCTTATTGTAAGGAAGAGATGAGTTAGGCTATCACAAGTAAATGAGATTTGTTGTATTGATTAGTGAGCCACGACTGCACAGGAGAACAAGTAAGATTTTCTGGGAACTTTACCCAAAGGGTGAACTCTGAATTCCTGAAGACTTTTGGAACTTCAGGAAAACCACCCGAGACTGACTCTTGTGCTCACTGTTAGCACCTCATAGCCATATTCCCTGTAGTGCCTTCCATAACTATCCTACTACCAGCTGACACATTCTCTGATTTTCTCAGTTAAAATTCCTGAGAGGGAGAAAGAATTGGATTGGCCAAGATCATCTCTTGGGGTCATACCTTAGAAAACATTGTTCTCCTTTCTAGTCTATGTGAAGTACAAAGTTGTCTTTCTATCAGATGCCTATGTACCTGGCACAACCTGTTACCTGGGAGGTGGATCTATGTGTTGTAAAAGTCACGTGGATGTGGGAGGGATTAGTCCAGTTCAGTCACTCAGTTGTGTCCGACTCTTTGGGACCCCATGGACTGCAGCATGCCAGACTTCCCTGTCCACCACCAACTCCCGGAATTTACCCATGTCCCTCGAGTCGGTGACGCCATCCAACCATCTCATCCTCTGTCCCCTTCTCCTCCTGCCTTCAATCTTTCCCAGCAGCAGGATCTTTTCAAGTGAGTCAGTTCTTCATATCAGGTAGACAAAGTATTGGAGTTTCAGCTTCAACATCAGTCCTTCCAATGAATATTCAAGACTGATTTCCTTTAGGATGGACTGGTTGGATCTCCTTGCAGCCCAAGGGGCTATCAAGAGTCGTCTCAAACACCAAAATTCAATTCTTCTCCAACACCAGAGTTGTTTATGGCCCAACTCTCACATCCATACATGACTACTGGGAAAACCATAGCTTTGACTAGATAGACCTTTGTTGGCACAGTAATGTCTCTGCTTTTTAATATGATGTCTAGGTTGGTCATAACTTCTTCCAAGGAGCAAACATCTTTTATTTCGTGGCTGCAGTCATCATCTGCAGTGATTTTGGAGCACCCCCAAAAAAGTCTGTCACTGTTTCCATTGTTTCCCTATCTGTTTGCCATGAAGTGATGGGACTGCATGTCATAATCTTAGTTTTCTGAATGTTGAGTTCCAACTTTTTCACTCTCCTCTTTGACGTTCATCAAGAGGCTTTAGTTCTTCTTTGCTTTCTGCCATAAGGGTGGTGTCATCTGCATATCTGAGGTTATTGATATTTCTCCTGGCAATCTTGATTCCAGCTTGTGCTTTATCCAGACCAACATTTCTCAAGAGGGATAGTAAAGTCCTTGACTGTCACTGGCTTTTGGTAAGCCCATTCAGTATTTATTTTTCTTGTCAGATTTAGCCTCTGCAGAGGAATATTATTTTGCATGTGCCTCACTTGTTATTTCTAGGACCATCGTTATTTCTTAGCTGCATTTCTTGCTGAACTCTCATTACATCCTACTGAGGTTGATTCTGTGTAAGTGTGTAACCATCACTAGACTGCACATTGTCTAAAGCATGGGCTTGTGACTGCTTAATGTGGTATCCTAGGCATCCATCTAGCCAGCAAAAGGTCGTCAGCAAATATTATTGAAATGAATCCCAGGCCACCATGAAATTCTTTGAATTTATTTCCAGGAGCCTGAGTCCCTTCCAGTGCTCATCTCTAGCTGATATCTATATTAGTAATTCTGCAATACATCCTGGGGCTTAGCAGGTCTTCAGGATGTTGACATGATTTTGGGTATCTTGGAAATGGTTATGAAAAGATGGCAGTGGTTAGCAAGGTGGGGCTGGGCAAGGCTGAGTGAGGTGGCAGGCTGGGTAACTTGGGATTGATTGTGTAACGTGAAAGACAACCCACCCATCTGAAAGTGTAAAGTGAAAAGGAGGCGATGCAGATCTTATCTGTTTCTATCTCTGATATGGAAAGCTTAGAAACAGCTGTCAAACCCTGCCTAGGTCTCCTCCATATGCTGCCTTTGATACAAATCCTAAGGGGGTCATACCTACACAATCACAGCCTTGTTCCACATTGCACAATAAGCCTCCCATGACCTTGGACTCTCAGGTCTGTTCTGAGGGCGATGTACAGAGACACTGGAGCTGTCAGAGAAGCCCTTTTCTCTCTGAATAATTTTTAGGACACTTTTATATGTCACCTATCAAAGCATAGCTCCTTCCCATGATACCTAGCTTGAGAAAGTATTTTTCAGGGTGCAAAGGGTGGGTGGCAGACATCAATGTAAATCACAGGCTGCCTAAAGGTCAAGACTCCCCTTTGCCCCCAACCCCTAGTTATGCCAAACGAGCAACCTAGCCTGGGAGAAACATGTCAATGGCATGAAAGAGCACAAAGCCTACATCTGTTTTAGCCAGAGAAATATAGAACCAGTTCATAACATCTTAAGCCAATGACATTCCAGAAATCCTCCTTAGGGTCCATCTAACCTATATCCCCCTCTTATAGATAGGAGAATAAAGAGACTGGGGTAGAAGTGAAAAGATATGAGTATTTTTAAAGACTGTATGAAGTTTACTGCCAAGTAGTGGTGATTGGAGATAGTGACCTAGATATTTTAAAAGAGAATTTACAACCTCTTTGTCTCAGCACTCTAGACAAATAAGGCAAAAGTATTACACTCAGCATCAATGTTTATTTTTTTCTCAATAGCTTTGTGGTAAGGAACATAAGTGTTGGTGTCATAAAAAATTAGATTTGAATCCAAACTTGAATATTTACTAGCTGTGGGGTCTTGGCTGAGTTAGTCCCTTGAGAGCCTGAGTCTTCTCATATGTAACAGGGATATTCACATCTCCCTGGCATGTTTCTTGGGAGGATTAAGTACATTGAAGTGAAGTACTGGGGACAGGCCATGGCATAGTGATTGCCCAATATATAGTAGTTTATAGTAAAATGCTGTTTGGAATGTATCTTCTTACCTAGGGCCTGCTTATCTTCCTTCTCAGTCTTATCCAGGCTTTTATGGAGCTTTTGATTGATGGGAACCTACAGAGAAACACTAAGCCAGTGCTTACTTCCTAATGGACACTAGATACCAGCATTAGCAGATGATCTAGGAAAACAGTGAGGTCTTACTGAAATACTGCTTTTGAACCCCTCATGGCTGGTGTCAGTGCCTCATTGTAAAATATAAAGTTACCCACTCTCTTTGCCTTAGTGTAAAATATAAAGTTACCCACTCTCCTTGCCTCAGTTTGGTTTGGATGACTTAACAGATACACCCACTGGTATATAGGCTTGGAACTACATGTTACCACATGCCCTGTGTACCATTATAAAGAAGTTTCTTTTTTTGCCATTTGAATTTGTCTTAAGTTACTTTAAGTGTTTATTGATATTGGTGTTATGACTTTATTTGTCAGCTTTATGCAGTTCTGGGTTCTTTTTTCTTAGTTTCCCAACTGTGAAATTTTAATTGTTCAATTTTAAGCACCAACTCAGATAATTTCCAATCTTGAATTAGTTAATTGGCTCCTAGTCTCTAAATTTCCTAGTATATAGATTAAGGTCTTTAAATGTGAGATGATGTATCTTACTAACAACTACCTTGTTTTTTAAATTTACTTTTTAATGAAGTTGGAACTACATGTTACCACATGCCCTGTGTACCATTATAAAGAAGTTTCTTTTTTTGCCATTTGAATTTGTCTTAAGTTACTTTAAGTGTTTATTGATATTGGTGTTATGACTTTATTTGTCAGCTTTATGCAGTTCTGGGTTCTTTTTTCTTAGTTTCCCAACTGTGAAATTTTAATTGTTCAATTTTAAGCACCAACTCAGATAATTTCCAATCTTGAATTAGTTAATTGGCTCCTAGTCTCTAAATTTCCTAGTATATAGATTAAGGTCTTTAAATGTGAGATGATGTATCTTACTAACAACTACCTTGTTTTTTAAATTTACTTTTTAATGAAGGATAATTGCTTTACAGAATTTTGTTGTTTTCTGTCAAACTTCAGCATGAATCAGCCAGGTATACATTTATCCCCTCCCTTTTGAACCTCCCTCCCATCTCCCTCCCCATCCCACCCCTCTAGGTTGATACAGAGCCCCTGTTTGAATTTCTTGAGCCATACAGCAAATTCCCATTGGCTATCTATTTTACATATGGTAATGTAAGTTTCCATGTTACTCTTTCCATACAACCTACCCTCTCCTCCCTTCTCCCCATGCCCATTCCCCATGCCCATTTTCTATGTCTGTTTTCCATTGCTACCCTGTAAGTAAATTCTTCAGAACCATTTTTCTAGATTCTGTATATGTGTGTTAGAATACAATATGTATCTTTCTCTTTCTGACTTGCTTCTGCAGCACTATTTACAATAGCTACAACATGGGAGTAACCTAGATGCCCATCAACAACTACCTTATTTTTATGAGGGTTTGCATGGCACGATATCATGGTTAAGAGCACAAACACTGGAGCAGACTGTTCAGGTTCTATTCCAGAACGATGATTCAGTATGTATGTGATCTAAGACAAGTTACTTAACCCTTCTGGACCTCAAGTTCCTCATCTTCATAGAATGCTTATATGGATTAAATGAGTTTGTGTATATAATGCACTAATAAACAGTCCCTGCATAGCAAGCACTATAGAAGTGTTAACCGTTGTCATTATTGTTATGCATGTGAAATAGACTGATCCCTCTTTTCTGGGGAAGAGCACTAATCAAACTGTAATCATCAACCTGCTAGTATTCAGGCCTAGAACTTCCAAGAGGATTGTATGATGGATCCCCCTGAAGGCAAGTAAGACTGGAGGTTAGAGTGGAGAACAGGGGAATCTTACACCCAGACCTGTGGGTTTACTGGATACAAGGCCATATCATATGGTGAAATGTCACTGGAATGCTGGAGAAAAGGATTCATACAAGTCACAAAAACAAGCTTGATGCATGATACATAAGCTTGGTGTGGGAAAGCTGATGGAGGTGAGAAGAGTAATATGCATTGTACTAGAGAATCATAAGATGACAACAGGGGCTAGGCCTAGGAAAATTTGTGATGTGGCATGGGTGGGTTGGCTATATTGGAATGAGAAGGATCAGAGCAGTCATGATGAACTACCCGTTCTTTCTCCTAATAGGTTAAGTTTGACACTTTCCTTAGCTAACCTGCTAGTTTTGGTACATTCCTGGGCTGGATGAATGAAGCACAAGCTAGAATCAAGATTGCTGGGAAAAATATCAATAATCTCAGATATGCAGATGACACCACCCTTATGGCAGAAAGTGAAGAAGAGCTAAAGAGCCTCTTGATGAAAGTGAAAGAGGAGAGTGAAAAAGTTGACGTAAAACTCATCTTTCAGAAAACTAAGATCATGGCATTCAGTCCCATCACTTCATGGCAAATAGATAGGCAAACAATGGAAATAGTAGCTGACTTTATTTTGGGGGGCTCTAAAATCACTGCAGATGGTGACTGCAGCCATGAAATTAAAAGGCACTTACTCCTTGGAAGGAAAGTTGTAGCAACCGAGACAGCATATTAAAAAGCAGAGACATTACTTTGACAACAAAGGTCCATCTAGTCAAGGCTATGGTTTTTCCAGTAGTCATGCATGGATGTGAAAGCTGGACTAAAAAGAAAGCAGAACTGATGCTTTTGAACTGTGGTGTTGGAGAAGACTCTTGCAAGTCCCTTGGACTGCAAGGAGATCCAGCCAGTCCATCCTAAAGGAATTCAGTCCTGAATATTCATTGGAAGGACTGATGTTGAAGTTGATACTCCAAAATTTTGGCCACCTGATGCAAAGAACTGACTCGTTGGTAAAGACCGTGATGCTGGAAAAGATTGAAGGCGAGAGAAGGGGGTGACAGAGAAATAGATGATTGGATGGCATCACCGACTCAATGGACATGTGAAGTGAGTACTCAGTGAAGTCACTCAGTCGTGTCCAACTCTTTGCGACACCATGGACTGTAGCCTACCAGACTCTTCCATCTATGGGATTTTCCAGGCAAGAATATTGGAATGGGTTGCCATTTCCTTCTCTAGGAGATCTTCCCAACCCAGGGATTGAACCCAGGTCTCCCACATTGTAGGCAAATGCTTTACCATCTGAGCCATGAGTAAACTCCAGGAGTTGGTATTAGAGAGAGAGGCCTGGCATGCTGCAGTCCATGGGGTTGTAAGAGTTGGACACAACTGAGCAACTGAACTGAACTGAACTGAATGTATTCCTGAGACAGGAAAACAGTTTCCCTTAGCTATTGTTATGACCAGGTAAATCAGGTTCTAAGTTGGTCGTGATGTTCATTGGGGCTGAGGGGCATCTATGACTTCTTTAAACAGTAGCTTAGCAGTTATAGGTATGGAAAATTTTAAATCATATTCTCTAATACTTGGAAAATAATAAATAGCTCTTAATTCATGGAGATAATAGATTTAAGAAATGACACAACAATTTATTTCTTGCCCATGCTACTAAAATTTAATGCATACTCTGTGCTGACTGTTATAGCAGTTTGTGTCTATCATTTCATTGGTCCTTAGATCAACCCAATAAAAATAAAAGAAAATAAATATGGTAATATATTATTAGGTTTATTCTTTCATATGATCGATGTACTGCTCAGAGAGATTGTATTATTTGCTGTATGATACCATAAACTGACTTAGGTTAAAGGTAAGTAGAATGCAGGAATTATGTCAATAGAAAAAATTAGAAGGCTACAATCACAGTCTAGATGAGACATAATGGAGGCTTAGACCTAGGTGGAAATGCTGGAGTTGGTGGCATATTGTCAGATTCTGGATACAGTTGAAGGTATATCTGGCAGAATGAATGCGGGGAAGGATAGAAACCAAAGAGTCAAGGAGGAAATGAAATTTGTTGGCCTGAGGAAATAAGACAGTTGAAATTGCCACAAACAAAGTGTGAAAGGCTGAAGGGGAAGCAGGTTTAGAAAGTGAGAGCGAGAGTTCAGTTTTGGACCTGCTAAGTCTGAGATATTGTAGGAAACATTCAAATGGAGATGTCAGATAAATAGTCTGAAATTCAGGACAGCCTCTTTGGAGATAGAAACTTAGTATTCTGGCCCATAGATTTTTTAAAAAATAGAAGTATAGTTGATTTACAATCTCATGTTAGTTTCAGATGTATAGAAAATTGATTCAGTTATATATACATATGTGTGTATGTGTATATATGTATATATATATTTTTGGTTTTTTATCTATTATAGGTTATTGCATGATACTGAATATAGTTCTTTGCACTATATAGTAGGCCTTTGTTGTTTATCTATTCTTTATGCAATAGTGTGTTCATCCCAAACTCCTAATTTATCCCTCCTCTTTGGCAACCATAATTTTGTTGTCCATCTCTGTCAGTCTGTTTCTGTTATGTAAATAAATTCATTTGTGCCATTTTTAAGATTATACATACAAGTGATATCATATGATATTTGCCTTTCCCTGTCTGACTTACTTCCCTTAGCATGATAATCTCTAGATCCATCCATGTTTCTATATTTTTAAAGATACAAGACTTAAGATATTATCTTAAGCATGAATGTAAATACAAGAAAAAAGAAGACCAAAGACAAAGTCCTGGGTGGGGCATACCTCTTATAAATTGGGAAGGAAGAGGCAGTGTTAGCAAAGGACAATGAGAAAACACATCCAGTGGAACAGGGAGGAAGAAAAGGATTGTGGTGGCCTGGAAGCCAAGTGCACAAGTGCATTAAATAGAAGAGAGAGGTTCTTCACTGTTGGTTCAGTGGTAAAGAATCCACTTTGCAGGATTAAGTGGATTAACACCAACTAAGCTGGCATGCCACAACTGGAGATCCTACATGCTGCAACTGGAACCCAATGCAAATAAACAAATAAATAAATATTTAAAAAATTAAGAGAAGGGAGGGATTCAGTTGTGTCCAAATGCTGCTATCCATCAAGATGAAGGGTGATAGCTGACCATTCAGACTTAACAACATAGGTAGAGCTCATTAGTGGTCTTGAAAGGAACTATTTGATAATGTGAGTTTGCATGAATCTTTGGGGAAACAAGGCAGTTTGGAGTAGATTTAAGAGATGTGTGTGCATGCTAAATTGCTTCAGTTGTGTCCAACTCTTTGCAATGCCAAGGACTGGTACCCACCAGGCTCCTCTGTCCATGGGATTCTCCAGGTAAGAATACTGGAGTGGGTTGCCATTTCCTTTTCCAGGGATCTTCCCGACCCAAGGATCGAACCCACATCTCTTATGTCTCCCGCATTGGCAGAGAGGTTCTTTACCTCTAGTGCTGCCTGAGAAGTCCAAATTTAAGAGACAGTGGGAAGAAAATATTTGGAGGCACCAAGGGTTGGGGGGAGAGATATACTTCTAGAAATATCAAGCTGTATATTTTCACAGACATGGAGGGGGCATATGAGAGCTGGAGTTTGACCCTGATACTCTGGTCAGTCCATCATGACACACTATCCCAAGGCTTTCACAGATTGGACGTGTATATTCATTTTCCCTGTCTTCTAACCATCCTTGAAGCCATCCTCTTTAGTTGAGCTCTGTTTCACTATTCTATCCTAAATGGAGATGTTGTGTTGTGAGTTGGCCATGGTTTGGTGACTATCGATCTTGCTCTGACAGAAAGGTGACAACTAGTCTACTGTCAAGTTTTCTTTGGGTGACTTGGGAGTAAAAATCTCTTCTGTAGAGAGTAGAGCCTAACTGGCCATTAAAATAAGGTTGAGTGTTGTTCTATGACCTATGAGGTTATTATCAGAATATGGAGTTTGCTGTCAGGGCTTTGAAGGATCAGAAGAATAAAAATTAGTGGAAAAGAATCTGAGAAAAGAAAAGAGGCATCTAACATTATTACTTTTAACTCTGCACCCCTAAATAATAAATAAAGAGCTGGGTGGTAGGAAGCATATAGATACAGATCTGTATAGTGTTAGTTGCTCAGTCACGTCCGACTTCACAACCTCATGGACTAGCTTGCTGGGCTCCTGCGCCCATGGAATTCTCCAGGCAAGAATACTGAATGGGTAGCCATTTCTTTCTCCAGGGGATCTTCCCAATCCAGGGATTGAACCTTGGTGTCCTGCATTGCACGCAGATTCTTTACCATCTGAGTCATTAGGGAAGTCCATATATCTTTGTGTGTATATATATATTGTGTATATGTGTGTGTGTGTGTGTGTGTGTGTGTGTGTGTGTGTTAAGGGATGAGTAGACACTCTCCAGTAAGGCAGTCATTGGGTTTGAGGATTTGACTACCTTTGTCAATGTAGTTAGTGACGCATAGGCCATTAATGGGCCACTTTAGTCATTTCAGATGAAAACCACTATTTTTTTTTTTTTCATTAAACAAATTTAAATTCAGAGAAGTGTTGCCCTATGTGTTTAGAGGGTCTCCAACAGATTACAATCTCTTTGGAAGAAAGACCAGGGTTCCCTCCTCCTTTTATTAGTTCTAATTTACCTATCTGGGAGTTCTGAATGTATTATACCTTCAATCAATATTTTTGATCAGTCCTCTCAACATGTGATGAGTGGCAGGAGGTGGGGCAGAAGGACAAAAACCTGTGGCAACTGAACTGGTAATCTGATAATGGGGAATAGCTGGACAGAGATCCTTGATTGTTGTCTTGAGGGTTATCAGGGAGTGCCACAGGTGGTTCTTAAGATTTTATTTTATTTCTTAAAATTTTATCTTGAGGATTAGTCATTGTCAAGTCTGTATATGAGGAGACTTCTCATCAAGACTGAAAGAGAGAAAGAAAAGAAAAATAAGAAGACAGAGAAAACGCTTATACATTATGTACCTTATGTTGTGATCAAGGTCATATTCTTGGGTCCCTTGGTGGCTTGCTTATCAGAACAATTAGCATTATGAACCAGTCCAGCTTTATGATCCTTTTTATTCTAAGGAAAGTAACTATTATATAATGTGATAAATTAATGAAAAATTAATTTCATTTAGAAGCTGTTATTTTTTACTTCCATCTCCAGGATTTCACTGGTTTAATCAACAAATATTGAACTACTGAAAGAAAACCTCTAAACCCTTAATGATTATCTGCACTGTATACAATATGAGTGCAATGTTATTTGTACTTTTTAAAACCATTTTTTTCAATTTTTACTGCCACAAACAATGATGTACTGAATGACATCATAAACATATTTTTAAATTTATATGAATTGTTTATATTTTACAGGTATTAATCCTTTGTTATATGCCTTTTAAATATTGTCTTTGAGGCTTTCCCCCTACCCTTGAGTTTTCTTGTATTTTTATATATTATGTGTAACATAGACTAATCTCTAGTACAAACAACATCACAGATATCCAAGCTAGGATTATCACTGAAATTTACAGAACAGTCATATAATATACATTCATAACAAATGATCAATTAGTAAATAACTCTATCTCTCTGTTTTTTTTTTTAATCTCTCTGTCTTAATACCAGTTATTTGCCTAACATTCTTTATTGTGTCAGTGGTATAGTTTGAAGTCTTATCTTAAATTATCTAAAACAACTGTAAGAAAAGTCTGTCTATTAATCCTAAGAGGGACGTGTCTAGTTCTTGGAAATGGTGTAAAAAATGATTGGCAACAGAGTTTGAAGCTCTTAGAGAATGCGTTTTTAGAAACCAAAAAAAAGTGGTGTTATTGATTCAAACATTAATGCTATTTTTATTTTACTTTGTTAATTTCTTTAATGTTCAACATCATTTCTCATGTCACTATCTTAGTTTATACTGAAGCCTTCCATTTTTATTTTCAATCTTACATACTTAAATTCCTGGAATGAAACTCTATAAAAGGTGGCCTTCACTGAGTTACACTCTCATCCTCCCATCATTGTACAGCTCCTTCACTTCTCGATGAAGAAGTATATGAACTTTAGCATTTTTAAATAGTCATAAAATTCTGTCAGAAGCCAAAGTGTATGTCGGTAATATGGTCAGCATACCTTATATAGAAAATCTTTGGGTTGGCAGAGTGATGAGTTCACAGAAGCAGAACCCTAGTAGAGATAATACTCAACATCCTATCTTCCCCTTATACTTACTCCGAATGGCGTTAAAACTAGGAGCAGAGTTTGGGTCATTTATTTTAGGAAACAAACTTCCCAGGAAGAAAGAACTACAGGGTGAGGGAGGAATAAGGGACCAGCAGGATGATGACATTTTCTTTCTCTTCCTCTCTTAGGGGTTTGAGGGCAGTGCAACCCACTCTGGTATCCATGCCTGGAGTTTCCCATGGACAGAGGAGTCTGGTGGGCTACAGCCTGTAGGGTTGTACAGAGTCAGACACAGCTGAAGCAACTTAGCACTCAGACATTATTAGCTTATTTTGGGCTTCCCTGGTACCTCACATGGTAAAGATGTGCCTCAGTGGGAGATCCGAATTCAATCCCTGGGTCAGTAGGATATCCTGGAAAAGGGAATGGCTGCACTGATCTGCCTTGTGTGTTCTTGTATTTGTGGTCTCCTCCCTTGCATACATTGTGTAATGTTTCCTAAATGGATCAAGATTCTATTGCGTGAGTGGTCTTTTTTTCCAGCAAGCTAAAGCTCAGCTGGAATGCTGAATTCATATCTGAGGAAGTTGCATTGCTCCACCTAAGACCAATTTGCACCTAATTTCATTAAGCCTTTGGATCAAGGACTATGACAATGTTTCCTCTCCCTTTCATCTTAGTAAGAAATCCACAGTATAATTTGGGATGACATTGAAGTCTTTTAGGCTACATTTTCCAATCTTTTAGAAAGGGGTAGCCATATAACTAAATCTGACCACTGAGATGGGGGGAAAAAATATTGAGCGAGGCTTCCAGGAAGTTTCAGAGAAAATTAGGGCCAACTTTTGTACTTTCCTATGGGCTGGTATGTGGATGAGATAGACAGAGCTCCAGCAGTCATTCTAGATTATCAGTGAAACTGGAATTCACATACTGAGATAGAACCCAAACCTGTATCTCTGAGGGCTGCAGAGATACCAATTGACTCTGGAGTGCCTAGTTCCAGAGTTCTTTTATGTGAGGAGAAAATGACCTATACTTTGTGTAAGCTATTTTTGGGTTTTCTTTTATGTGTAATTTTCTTCTTTTATTATTGCAAACCAGAAACCCAGTAGCCACAAGACAGAAATCTATAGTTGGTTCAGGAGATGCTACAGTTTTCCCTTTAACTGTAATAAATAAATAGATAAATAAAATATAGTCTCCTGAGTATATGTGTTATTACCTTACTAAGAAAACTGATTTCATGCCTTAGCACCAAATATGAAAGAGAGCTTTTAGAGTTGAGGTTTTAACTTGTAACCCTACTTTCTGGGTACCTGTACATCTTAGTTATATTCTGATTACCTTTGGAATATCTAGGGCAACCAATAACAATATACTTTCCACATTAATCTTCTCTCATTTCTTATCTAATTTCCATGGGCAGTGCTGTCCAAGAGTACACCTTCAGTCAATAATTCATTTGTTATTCACTTTTGACACTGGCCAGGTCACTAGCTACTGAAGAACTTAGCAATCCCTTGCCTCCTAGGTAGTATAAAAACTAAGTGACACAAAAAATGGGGGTTGTATATGTATATTACTGGGGATAGTGGCACGCAACCTATCTAACAATCAGAGGCACAGCATTCTCTGTATCCTGTGCATGCTACAGGTAGAATAGCATCCAACCCTGAGGGAACTGCCTATCACCAATGGAGAGTACACGAGGACCTGGATGGGTCACCGCTGAATGCGCGTTGAACATCTAGGAATACTGCTGGGCAATTGTCTCAGCGATGTCTTATCTCTACTAGTGTGTAATCTTTGTACATTTCACCGTATTTTGCTTCCTTTTGCATTTTCACATTGGCAACCTGAAGCTTAAAAAAGTCCGGAGTTTAGCAAGGAGAATGAAAGCAAAACAAAAGCTAGTGCTGGACTGGAGAAAGAGTGAAATGAGCGTCTTGCCCTGGCAGCGACTGATGGACTGTTAAACTGCTCCGTGTAGATGGTGGGCAGCACGTGTGTGTGTCTGTGTGTGCATTCTATCATTGTCTTCCATTTGTATCTGAAGGTGTGTTTTCAGTTTTCTGCATATGCCTGGCTTTTTTTCTACTTTTCTCTCACATATCTTTCTTCTCATGAAGTTTGGATTTTATTTATATGTATGAATTATTGTTTCAAAGTCTTTTCCTCTAAATTCCTCCCTTTTTGTGTGTTAACAATTGCTGATCTTGTACACTTTTTGCCTATTTCCTTCATATCGTCTTCACGTATCTTCATCACATCTTTCTGAACATTTCATTGTTCTCTCTTTTGACCATGAAATCAGAGAACTGAAGTAAAATATGTGTAATGGTGTGTTTTCTCTATTTAAAAACAAACAAAAGGCGAATTTTTTTTTTAGTTCAAAATAACTGTCTGAACATATTACCTCTAATCCCTCTCTAAGTTTTAATAAAATAATGTGCACAAAAATATAAAAATAACATTTTTAAGGATCTTGGAAAAGCTTGGTGAGGTGTTGTTTTCAGGCTGAAACAATTGAGAGATTTCTGTGAGAAAATAAGCAGATGGAATCAGCTCCAAATATACAGGTTTTTTGTTTGTTTTGCTTGTTTTAGTAGAACTATAAAGTAATCCAGGGTGAGAGAAAGTGTAGACAGGAAAAGGAGGCCATACAGAGTTTGCTGTTTAACAGCTTCATCTATACCACCTGCTTAGATTAGCTGTTTTCACTATTTGTTGGGTATAAACAGAGGTACACATCACTTGCCAAATACATTTGGTATTCCTGATATAAGAAGTTCCAAGATTGAGTACAGAGGTCTATCAGACAGTTTTCTGCTGCATTTACAGCTGTTAGGAGGAAAGAGAAATTGATACTTTAAGAGTAATTACCAATACTTGGTAAAGAAAATCTAAATGTATGTACTCTCTTTCATGTCTCCTATGAGCACACAACCCAGATTCTTTCAATTAGAATCTTGATTTGCTGTAGTGGAAGAGATGTTTTCATTTGAACTTAGGACATAAATATCGTTTCCTAATACACAAATAAACTGAGGAAACCTCTACATGCAACAAAGAGAATAAAAATATGAAGGGGTACTGTTTGTGATGGGAACAAATAGATAAATTAATACCTATCAAATTATTACCCCTAAATAAATGTTTGAAGATAAGATGAAATGAATCAGTTCTACTTAAAAATGACAAAACAGTAATACCAACTATACTATCAGATTGCTATTTAAGGAAGTTCCCATAATTAATGAAATTTAAAGACGAAATCATTGATTTAAGACAAGATGTAATAGATAAACTGAAAGGACACAGTCCATCACCAACTCCCGGAATTCACTCAAACTCATGTCCATTGAGTTGGTGGTGCCATCCAGTCATCTCATCCTCTGTCGTCCCCTTCTCCTCCTGCCCCCAATCCCTCTCAGCATCAGAGTCTTTTCCAATGAGTAAACTCTTCACATGAGGTGGCCAAAGTACTAGAATTTCAGCTTTAGCATCATTCATTCCAAAGAACACTCAGGGCTGATCCCCTTTAGAATGGACTGGTTGGATCTCCTTGCAGTCCAAGGGACTCTCAAGAGTCTTCTCCAACACCACAGTTCAAACGTATCAATTCTTCAGTGCTCAGCTATCTTCACAGTCCAACTTTCACATTGATACATGACCACGGGAAAAACCATAGCCTTGACTAGAGGGACCTTTGTTGGCAAAATAATGTCTCTGCTTTTGAATATGCTATCTAGATTGGTCATAACTTTCCTTCTAAGGAGTAAGCATCTTTTAATTTCATGGCTGCAGTCACCATCTGCAGTGATTTTGGAGCCCCCAAAAATAAAGTCTGACACTGTTTACACTGTTTCTGCATCTATTTCCCATGAAGTGATGGGACCGGATGCCATGATCTTTGTT
>SJYC01139998.1:0-29638 GCA_006408675.1 Madoqua kirkii | reverse complement strand
AATAGGTTTTTCCACAACAAACTTGTTAGCAGAAATCTGTAAAATTAAGACAAGTGTCAAACCAAAGCCTGACATGGAGGTCATCATTTCTTAGCAAGCAGCACGTAACAATTCACAGACCATCCAGTAAGGAGGGTGACCAGCTGTCCCAGCTTGCTCAGCGCTGTCCAATTTTTGCATCGAAGTCCCAAGTCCAGGAAATTTCTTTAGTCCTGAGCGAACCAGGACCTTTGGTTACAACAAATATGCTCTCTCCTTAAAAAAAAAAAAAATATATATATATATATATATTAATTACTTCCTTTTTTTTTTTTGGTGGAGGGCAGCGCTGCACTGGATTTTTGTTGCTGTTTGTGGGCTTTCTCTAGCAGCAGTGAGCAGGGGGGCGACTCTCCAGTTGTGGTGCATGGGGCTTCTCATTGTGGGGGCTTCTCATTGTGGTGGCTTCTCATTGCAGAGCATGGGCTCCGGGGCACATGGGCTCAGCAGTTGTGGCATGTGGGTTTAGTTGCCCTGGGGCATGTGGGATCTTCCTGGACCAGGGATCCAATCCGTGTCCCCTGCTTCGGCAGGTGGAGCCCCAACCACTGGACCACCAGAAGAGTTCTATGCTCTCTTCTTTTAAATGCCTTAGCCACTCTCTGAAGGAAAGACTTACATGTGGCTGAGGAAAGACTTCTGAAGCCAGATGCCATCAAGCTTCTGGCTGGCATATTGTGGGCATAAGCCTCTGGACAATCAGCTGGACACAGAATGACATGGGAGTGCTGCACCCTTATTAAGTAAACCTGAAGAATCTGCTACACTTCTATACGCTTTACATGTCTCCAAAACATTTTATTCTATTCATAAATTGTGAAACCATGGAGAATTTATTTCTGCAATTTATTATGCTAGTTGACTGAGTGCGAGTGTGTTAATCACTCAGTTGTGTCTGATTCTTTAAGACCCCATGAAATGGGGCCCGCCAGGCTCCTCCATCCCTGGGATTTCCCAGGCAAGAATACTGGACTGGGTTGCCGTTCCCTTCTCCCAGCGATCGTCCTGACCCAGGGATCGAATCCAGGTCTCCCGCACTGCAGACAGACTCTTCACCATCTGAGCCAATAGTTGACTAGTCATTACTTTAAATAAAGAAAGCACATTTCTCATACTCAATGTTCTTTTTTGAAAAACCTAATGGTTGACTAGCAGACCAGTCATAGCAGCCTCTGGGTTTCTGGTTACATGTTTGCTGACCCACAAGAGTATAAATTAGGCTAACACTATGCCTTTATATGACATTGTATATGACCAAATATTTTAGGGTAAATGGCAGTTATCAAAATATCTCATCTCAAGGAAACTTTTTTTTTTTTTTTTTTTGTGGAGGGCAGCACTGCGCTGGGTTTCCGTTGCTGTTCGTGGGCTTTCTCTAGCAGCAGTGAGCAGGGGGGCGACTCTCCAGTTGTGGTGCATGGGGCTTCTCATTGTGGGGGCTTCTCATTGTGGTGGCTTCTCATTGCAGAGCATGGGCTCAGGGGCACATGGGCTCAGCAGTTGTGGCATGTGGGTTTAGTTGCCCTGGGGCATGTGGGATCTTCCTGGACCAGGGATCCAATCCGTGTCCCCTGCTTTGGCAGGTGGAGCCCCAACCACTGGACCACCAGAAGAGTTCTATGCTCTCTTCTTTTAAATGCCTTAGCCACTCTCTTAAGGAAAGACTTACATGTGGCTGAGGAAAGACTTCTGAAGCCAGATGCCATCAAGCTTCTGGCTGGCATATTGTGGGCATAAGCCTCTGGACAATCAGCTGGACACAGAATGACATGGGAGTGCTGCACCCTTATTAAGTAAACCTGAAGAATCTGCTACACTTCTATACGCTTTACATGTCTCCAAAACATTTTATTCTATTCATAAATTGTGAAACCATGGAGAATTTATTTCTGCAATTTATTATGCTAATTGACTGAGTGCGAGTGTGTTAATCACTCAGTTGTGTCTGATTCTTTAAGACCCCATGAAATGGGGCCCGCCAGGCTCCTCCATCCCTGGGATTTCCCAGGCAAGAATACTGGACTGGGTTGCCGTTCCCTTCTCCCAGCGATCGTCCTGACCCAGGGATCGAATCCAGGTCTCCCGCACTGCAGACAGACTCTTCACCATCTGAGCCAATAGTTGACTAGTCATTACTTTAAATAAAGAAAGCACATTTCTCATACTCAATGTTCTTTTTTGAAAAACCTAATGGTTGACTAGCAGACCAGTCATAGCAGCCTCTGGGTTTCTGGTTACATGTTTGCTGACCCACAAGAGTATAAATTAGGCTAACACTATGCCTTTATATGACATTGTATATGACCAAATATTTTAGGGTAAATGGCAGTTATCAAAATATCTCATCTCAAGGAAACGGAAGGAACCCATAAACTAAGAAACGTGAGAAAGAATGCTTTCTAAGAGCAGAAAATCTAAAGAACTATTTGCTAACAACTTTTTCAGAACATTGTCTCTATAAGAACATCAAAAGTTCAACAGAAAGGAAGTAAAGATGCTTTCCCTGGAAAATTACAAGATAAAAGCAAGTCTGGGTCTTCCCCAATGGCTCAGTGGTAAGCCATCCACCTGCAATGCAGGAGATGCAGGTTTGATCCCTGGGCTGGGAAGATCCCCTAGAGGAGGGCATGGCAACCCACTCCAGTATGCTTGCCTGGAGAATCCCATGGACAGAGGAGCTTGGCAGGTTACGGTCCATGGGGTCACAAAGAGTCGGGCACAACTGAAGTGACTAAATACAAGTACAAAAGGAAATCCACACCATTCTAGCAAGAAGTCAACCTGCCAGAGTAAAGTCCAGGGCTTGAATTCTAGTCCTTTCCATACCTCTTGGCAAGCTCTTCAACTTGCTGAGGTCACGTTACATTGTCTGAACTTTTGTCTCTTTTGTTGTAAAGAGGAGTTGATCTTTAAGACTCTTCTAGCTTTAAAAGCATCTCAAGTCTAGATTATAATTCTAAGGATTTGAATTTTTTTACTTGGAGTTTCAAGGAGATAATGAGCTTTCCTTGGGTTTTGCCAGCATTAAGTAGAAATCTGGCTGACCTTCTCACTGCAAGTTCTTCCACTACTGTCTTTGACTCCATTGGAAATGGTAGTTGATTTCTCTGAGGCCGAGTAGATAGAAAAACAGTGATGTTTTTTCAGGACCATGTTCAGCATCTTCAAGGCGTCTGAGTCCTTGTGACTCCTAAGAATAGGGAGCCCATGTTGGCCCTTGAAAGAGCATCACACAAACATTCTGACTGTGTGTTTACCTCATAGTTGAAGACAATACCCTAAGTAGTCATTCTCTAGGAATGCAGATCTTACAACTTTGGCATTAAATTTCTCTAAATGGAATTTGCTGTACAGATAAAGCACAAAACCCAGCAAGCCTGGACTCTGAGGACATTTCCTTTGATAAAACACACACAAAGTCTATGGGAATAATATTATTTAGCCCCTTGTTTATGTAAGAGCAATGATTTTTACAATGCAAGGTGAAGAGATGCAGACCAATGCTCCAGAATGTTTCAGCTGATTTCTTAAACTGATGGGCTGCCTTATTCTGACATCTAAATCAAGGGAGGCTGTACACTTCAGGGACACAAATTAGAGGACTGGCACCAGACTACCGCCGTTAGACTCGTGGAGAATCGATACGGGCCATTTAAGCATCAGGACTGACTATGTTTCATTTTTGACACTGAAGCAGAAGCTTCTTGAGTGGGGGAGCTGTAACTCCACAGCAGCCATAAACTCATTAGGGAGTGTCAGCTGGGAGAATAGTGCGTGTTAAATAAACATCACCAGCGAGGAGACACGGTCGTCATTAACTCTTTTAGCACAGTGTCTGGCTGTGAAAGCAATCTAAGCAGCTTTAAGTGTTGCTGAACCTTGAGAACAATTTCTGTCTCCCATAGCCTTGTCACAGTGCTTGGATAACTATAGAAGGAGACATTGGCTATGAATCTAGAAGATTCTCCTTTTCCCTGGAAACTTCTAATAAGATGACATGCCAAGGGACTTCCCTGGTGGACCAGTGGTTAAGAATCCATCTGCCAATGCAGAGGACGTGGGTTCGATCCCACGTCTGGGAAGATTCCAGGTGCTGTGGGATGATTAAGCCCAAATGCTGTAACTACTGAAATGCCTGAGCCTATCCATGCTCCACAACAAGCAAAACCACCACGATGAGAAGCTCGGCACCGCAGCTAGCGAGTAGCCAGCACTCGCCACAACTAGGGAAAGCCCGTACACAGCAACAAAGACCCAGCACAGCCAAACAAATAAATTTTTAAATGGTTTCAAAAACGATAAGTCAACACCACCTTTAAGAAGATTTTATCAATTTTCTCTGAAGGTTAAGACTTGGAATGAAATTCGAATTAGGCATCTGGGAAACCTGCATTGGACAAACAGACATGCAAGGAGGGTGTTTTAAGGAAGCAGGATCTTGAAACAACCTAAATGCCTATTGGCAGATGAATGAATAAAGAAGATGTGGTATATACGCAGAGAATATTACTCAGCCGTAAAAAGAATGAAATGCCATTCGCAGCAACGTAGGTACAACTAGAAAGTATCATACTAATTGAAGTAAGTCAGAAGACAAATATCATATGATATCACTTAAACATGGAATCTAAAATATGACACAAAATAACTTATCTATGAAGCAGAAACAGACACACAGACACAGAGAACAGATTTGTGGATGCCAAGAGGGAGGGGGACTGAGGAAGTTTAGACTGAAAGTTTGGGATTAGCAGTTTCAAACTATTATATATAGAATCGATATGACTTCCTACTTTAGCATTCCAGTCCCTTATAATGAAAAGGACATCTTTTTTGGGTGTTAGTTCTAAAAGGTCTTGTAGGTCTTCATAGAACCATTTAACTTCAGCTTCTTCAGCATTACTGGTTGGGGCATAGACTTGGATTACTGTAATATTGAGTGGTTTGCCACGAACAAACAGAGATGATTCTGTCACTTTTGAGATTGCATCCAAGTACTGCATTTCGGACTCCATATTTATTATAATAAAGTATAACTTTATATTAAAATCACAGATAAGAGTTGATTAAAATATAAAGCAAAATCCCCTGAGTAAATGGAAAGAAATGGTATCTGGCTGTAGGACATTATAGAAATATCAATTCTCAAATTAATCTGTGATTTCAGTTCAGCTTCAATAAACATCTCACTGGCATTGGAGGTTTTCATTTTTTTAAATTAAATTTTTATATTGAGATAATTTTAAGCTAATAGAAAAGTCTGCATAAATAGTACAGAATTCTCATATATTTTCCCCTCAGGTGCCTAAGTTAACATCTTACATTACCTTAGAACTTTTGTTGAAAGAAAAAATGAACCTTGGTAATTTCTACTGATTTAAGTCAGGAACATTGATTTTTCCAATAATATATATTTTTCCCTTACAGGTTTCAATACAGGGTACCACACTGCATTTAATTGTCATCTCCCTTCCTCTCCTCTGATCTATGAAAAACTCTTATTCTTTTTTTGTCTCTGTTGGTGAGAATGTAAATTGATACAGCCACTATGGAAGACAGTATGGAGATTCCTTTTAAAATTAGGAATAAAATCACCATATGACCCAGCATTCCCACTCCTATGCATATACCTTGACGAAACGAAAATTGAAAAAGACACATGTATCCCATTTTTTCATTGCAGTATTGCTAGAATATGGAAGCAACCTGGATGTCCATTGACAGATGAATGGATAAAGAAGTTGTGGTATATATACACAATGGAATATTACTCAGCCATAAAAGGGACACATCTGAGTCGGTTCTGATGAGGTGGATAAACTAGAACCTATTATACAGAGTGAAGAGAGTCAGAAAGAGAAAGATAAATATCATATTGTAATGCATGTATAAGAAATCTAGAAAAATGGTACTGAGGAATTTACTCACAGGGCAGTATGGAGAAACAGACCTAGAGAATAGACTTATGGACATGGGGAGAGGGGAGGAGAGGGTGAGATGTATGGAAAAAGTAACATGGAAACTTACGTTACCATATGTGAAATAGATAGCCAATGGGAATTTGCTGTATCACTCAGGAAACACAAACAGGGGCTCTGGATCAACCTACAGGGGTGGGATGGGGAGGGAGATGGGAGGGAAATTCAAAAGGGAGGGGGTATATGTATACCTATGGCTGGTTCATGGATTTGACATGAAGTTTGACATGATTTTGATACTTTTGAAGAGTCACTTATTTTGTAGACTTTCTCTCAGTCTGGGTCTGGGTGAAATTTTCTCTTCATTAGATTGTAGTTCTGCATTATTGGAAAGGATATTACAGAAGTATACGAGATGTGCCTTTCTCAGTTCATCATCTCAGCAATACATGGAGTTGATATGTACACTAATGATGTTAACCTTGATCACTTGATTAAAGTGGCATCTTCTAAGATTCTGTATTCTTGGATAACTATTTAGCCCTTTGTAATTACAAATTTATAGAGTACAGTCTTTGAGGGGTTATTGTATAATATCTTAAACTTTACAATATCCACTAAACATTGTTTTCTAAAATTCTTTAATAAGTTCTTTAAAGTTACTTAATTATGATCATATGGCTCACATTTTTTCTTCTCTAAGACATTTCATTTGTTTGTGCTTAAATTTTCATCTATTAATTTAGTGTCTTTTGGGTGGACTCTGACTGCAGTATTTGCTACTATGCCATCCTAATAGTGACTTTAAGTCTCCTTCTTTATTTTTGTATTTATTAATTGGTATTCTTCTCAAAAGAAGATTTGTCACTTTTATTTTTTCATTTGTTTGGTTTCATTTTTTCCTGTGCTGTGTCTTTGTTGGTGTAAGAGAACTTTCGCTAGTTGCATGAGCAGGGGCTATTCTCTGGTTGTGGTGTGTGGGCTCGTCACTGTGATGGTTTCTCTTGTTGCAGCACAGGCTCTAGTCCTGCAAGCTCAGTAGCTGCAGCTCGTGGGCTCTAGAGCATGGGCTTGGTAGCTGAGGCACAGGGGCGTAGATACCTTGCAGCGTGTGGGATCTTCCCAAACTAGGGATTGAACCTGTGTCCCCTGCATTGGTTGACAGACTATCAACCACTAGAACACCAGGGAAGCCCTGCTTGTTTTTATTTATATCAATATAGTTTGGGTTTATATATGTGTGTGTGTGTGTATATATATATATATATATATAATTCTTTGGGTTATAATATAGTATTATTGTTTAATCACTGTCATGTCCAACTCTTTTGAGATCCCATGGACTATAGCCCTCCAGGATCCTCTGTCCATAAGATTTCCTAGGCAAGAATTCTGGAGTGGGTTTCTGATTCCTCCTCAGGGGATGTTCCCAACCCAGGGATTAAACCTGCATCTCCTGCATTGGCAGGCAGATTCTTTACCACTGAGGCATCAGGGAAATCCATAATTACAGTAATACCATTATTTATATTTTTCCTCAAGGCATTTCACATTGACCTCTGAAAACTTTCAGATTGGTTCTTAGGGCCTTTTGAAATGTCACTTTTTAAAAAAAATCACTTTCTTATCTCTTGGCATCACAAGATGATTTAGGTTTATATTTTATTTTACCTGCCTCAAAGGCTTCCCAGGTAGCACAGTGGTAAAGAATCTACCTGTCAGTGCAGGAGTGCAAGAGAGGTGGGTTTGATCTCTGAATCAGGAATATTCCCTGGAGAGGAAATCACAACCTACTCCAGTATTCTTGCCTGGGAAATCCCGTGAACAGAGGAGCCTGGCAGATTCCTGTCCATGGGGTTGCAAAGAGTCAGACATGATTGAGAACACACAGCAGATTTACCTGCTAAACCAATTCTCCAGAGAAGCCTATTTATGTGTGTGTGTGGCTTACTTCTTTGTTTGTTTTCGGTTTTAGTTTAACAGAATGGTATTTAGAAACCAAGATCCGGGTGCCAAGTATGCTCATTGTCATTGGGATGTCACTGCTTCTAAGCCCCTGAGCTAGTACACACAATACACTCAAAGACACATACTAATGTATATACCGTTTATCTATCTGTCCATCTATCTACCCATCTACCTATCTATGTATCCATCTAGCTATCAATATTTTTAATGACACATCTATATTGATACCTCTGCCTTACATCTTCCACCACAGGTTCATTCTTGTCTTTGTTCATTTTTAAACTGTTACTGCTTATTCTAACTCTGGTTATCTACAGTACCTTTATTTATTTGTTCACCTAAGGTATACCAGCAAAGTACAATTAGAATTTCTAATGCATATCCCCATAAAAAACAATTTAACAGCTATAGTGCAGTATTTGAGTACAGTTTTTTTCATCTTTAGCTTTATTGTATCCAGTACCATTTTATAACGTTACTTATCATCTTTTTCTTCTAATTTATTTTAATATTATTGTGTGCTTTATTTGTAATGCAGTTAGACACATTTGTTACAGTTTTCACTCCATCTTTCTCCTCCCTCCCTCACACATTATGTAATAAAACCTCATGTGCAGTGAGTTTCACACTTTGAGGTTTATAGTTCTCTGACAAATGCACAAAATCATGTATCCACCACCACAGTTCCCCCCAGATTTCCTTGTACACACACCCTTCTCCCCAACCCCCACCTGAGCTACTACATCTGCCTTTTCCAGAGTGACACATAAATGGAATCATGTACTATGTTGCCTTCTTGGTTTGAGTTCTGTAACTCAGTAAAAGGTATTGATGATTCAGCAGGTTGGGTGAATTAATAGTTTGCTACTGTTTTTACTACTGTGTAATAATCTGTTATCCCTGGAGAAGGGAATGACAACCCACTCCAGTATTTCTGTCTGGAGAATCCCCATGGACAGAGGAGCCTGGTGGGCTACAGTCCATAGGATCTCAAAGAGTCGGACACGACTGGGGCGACTTAGCATGCATGCACACAATAGTCTATTGCATGAATATTCTACAAGATTTTTATGCATCATTGAAAGAGATGTTTTCCGCCCCCCAGTTTTTGGTGTCTGGGGCTTCCCTGGTGGCTCAGATGGTAAAGCATCTGCCTGCAATGCGGGAGACCCTGGTTTGATCACTGGGTTGGGAAGATCACCTGGAGAAAAAATGACAACCCATTCCAGTACTCTTGCCTGGAAAATTCCATGGATGGAGGGGCCTGGTGGGCTACATATAGTCCATGGAGATGCAAAGAGTGACTTCACTTCACTCACTTTTGGTGTTTATGAATCAAATTCCTGTTAATATTGTATATAGTTTTTTATACATGCAAGTTTTTATTTCTTGCAGAGTCAGACATGACTGAAGTGACTTAGCAGCAGCAGCTCTTTGATGGGTTCAATAAGACCAATGAACTTGAAATTAACCTAGCTCTTTTTCATTGCAAGTGTGCGCATGACTCCTATAACCTCTATGTCTTAGGTAAAAGCTGAAATAACCCCATTTTACATGTTTAGGAAACCAGAATAACTGATTCTCAGTAAATGAAAAATACTATGGAAAAAAAATTAAAGAGTAATAATAGGCAAGGTTTTACTTCTAAACATATTATGATTTACCTTATTATATTTAAATAGTAGTTTACTGTATTATATAGCTCTGTGAGTTGAAACAATGCGATTTGGTAGAGAAATAAGCCCTGCAAATCAATGGAACAGAATTGATTTTCCAGAAACAGACTCTATAAATATGCCATTTTGTGCATGTGTGTGTGTGTGTCAGTCGCTCAGTCATGTCTGACTCTACAACCACATGGACTGTACATCCATCAGGCTCCCATGTCAGGTTGCCATCTCCTTCTCCAATATGTTATTACTATATGACAAAGGAGATGACTAAAATCTAGAGACAAATATTACTTACTAAAGACTTAGGGACAATTGGCAATCTATTAGAACAATAAGTTAATTTTCTGTATCATAACTTTAACAACAATCATGTCCAAATATACTAAGGATATAAATATAAGGAAAACTAACAAGAAGGTATCATATTTATGAAATTACATGGTGTTCTTGTAATCTTGGAATGGAAACACTAAGGGAGACGCAGAACTCAGACACTGCAAAGAAAAGACTGAACATTTTAATCAATTAAAAATAAATATTTATTAAAATGTTTAATAACATAAAACATCATAGAGTTTAAAAAAACAGTAATAAGACAGGAGAAAAGATTTGTTTATATGTACTTTCTCTATCAGTTCAGTTCAGTCACTCAGTCGTGTCCGACTCTTTGAGACCCCATGAATCTCAGCACACCAGACCTCCCTGTCCATCATCAACTCCTGGAGTTCACCCAAACTCATGTCCATTGGTCAGTGATGCCATCCAGCCATTTCATCCTCTGTCGTCCTCTTCTCCTCCTGCTCCCAATTCCTCCCAGCATCAGAGTCTTTTCCAATGAGTCAACTTTTCACATGAGGGGGCCAAAGTACTGGAGTTTCGGCCTCAGCATCGGTCCTTTCTATGAACACCCAGGACTGGTCTCCTTTAGGATGGACTGGTTGGATGTCTTTGCAGTCCAACGGACTTGCAAGAGTCTTCTCCAACACCACAGTTCAAAAGCATCAGTTCATCAGCACTCAGACTTCTTTATAGTCCAACTCTCACATCCATACATGAATACTGGAATAACCATAACCTTGACTGGACAGACCTTGGTTGGCAAAGTAATACCTCTGCTTTTTAATATGCTATCTAGGTTGGTATTAACTTTCCTTCCAAGGAGTAAGTGTCTTTAAATTTCATAGCTGCAATCACCATCTGCAGTGATTTTGGAGCCCCCAAAAATAAAGTCTGACACTGTTTCCACTGTTTCTCCATCTATTTCCCATGAAGTGGGATGCCATGATCTTCATTTTCTGAACGTTGAGCTTTAAGCCAACTTTTTCACTGTCTTCTTTCACTTTCGTCAAGAGGCTTAAGTTCCTCTTCACTTTCTACCATAATGGTGGTGTCATCTGCATGTCTGAAGTTATTGATAATTCTCCTAGAAACCTTGATTCCAGCTTGTGCTTCTTCCAGTCCAGCGTTTCTCATGATGTACTCTTCATAGATGCAGAACTCAGACACTGCAAAGAAAAGACTGAACATTTTAATCAATTAAAAATAAATATTTATTAAAATGTTTAATAACATAAAACATCATAGAGTTTAAAAAAACAGTAATAAGACAGGAGAAAAGATTTGTTTATATGTACTTTCTCTATCAGTTCAGTTCAGTCACTCAGTCGTGTCCGACTCTTTGAGACCCCATGAATCCCAGCACACCAGACCTCCCTGTCCATCATCAACTCCTGGAGTTCACCCAAACTCATGTCCATTGGTCAGTGATGCCATCCAGCCATTTCATCCTCTGTCGTCCTCTTCTCCTCCTGCTCCCAATTCCTCCCAGCATCAGAGTCTTTTCCAATGAGTCAACTTTTCACATGAGGGGGCCAAAGTACTGGAGTTTCGGCCTCAGCATCGGTCCTTTCTATGAACACCCAGGACTGGTCTCCTTTAGGATGGACTGGTTGGATGTCTTTGCAGTCCAACGGACTTGCAAGAGTCTTCTCCAACACCACAGTTCAAAAGCATCAGTTCATCAGCACTCAGACTTCTTTATAGTCCAACTCTCACATCCATACATGAATACTGGAATAACCATAACCTTGACTGGACAGACCTTGGTTGGCAAAGTAATACCTCTGCTTTTTAATATGCTATCTAGGTTGGTATTAACTTTCCTTCCAAGGAGTAAGTGTCTTTAAATTTCATAGCTGCAATCACCATCTGCAGTGATTTTGGAGCCCCCAAAAATAAAGTCTGACACTGTTTCCACTGTTTCTCCATCTATTTCCCATGAAGTGGGATGCCATGATCTTCATTTTCTGAACGTTGAGCTTTAAGCCAACTTTTTCACTGTCTTCTTTCACTTTCGTCAAGAGGCTTAAGTTCCTCTTCACTTTCTACCATAATGGTGGTGTCATCTGCATGTCTGAAGTTATTGATAATTCTCCTAGAAACCTTGATTCCAGCTTGTGCTTCTTCCAGTCCAGCGTTTCTCATGATGTACTCTTCATAGAAGTTAAATGAAGCAGGTGACAATATACAGCCTTGACGTACTCCTTTTCCTATTTGGAACCAGTCTGTTGTTCCATGTCCAGTTCTAACTGTTGCTTCCTGACCTGCATACAGGTTTCTCAAGAGGCAGGTCAGGTGCCCTGGTATTCCCATCTCTTCCAGAATTTTCTGCAGTTTATTGTGATCCACACAGTCAAAGGTTTTGGCATAGTCAATAAAGGAGAAATAGATGTTTTCCTGGAACTCTCTTGCCTTTTTAATGACCCAGCAGATGTTGGCAATTTGATCTCTGGTTCCTCTGCCTTTTCTAAAACAAGCTTGAATATCTGGAATTCACAGTTCATGTATTGTTGAAGCCTGGCTTGGAGAATTTTGAGCATTACTTACTAGCATGTGAGATGAGTGCAATTGTGCAGTAGTTTGAACATTCCTTGGCATTGCCTTTCTTTGGAATTGGAATGAAAGGTGACCTTTTCCAGTCCTGTGGCCACTGCTGAGTTTTCCGAATTTGCTGGCATATTGAGTGCAGCACTTTCACAGCATCATCTTTCAGGATTTGAAATAGCGCAACTGGAATTCATCACCTCCACTAGCTTTGTTCATAGTGATGCTTTCTAAGGCCCACTTGACTTCACATTCCAGGATGTCTGGCTCTAGGTGAGTGATCACACCATCGTGATTATCTGGGTCATGAAGATCTTTTTTTGTATGGTTCTTCTGTGTATTCTTGCCACCTCTTCTTAATATCTTCTGCCTCTGTTAGGTCCATATCATTTCTGTCCTTTATCAAACCCATCTTTGCATGAAATGTTCCCTTGGTATCTCTAATGTTCTTGAAGAGATCTCTAGTCTTTCCCATTTTGTTGTTTTCCTCTATTTCTTTACATTGATCGCTGAAGAAGGCTTTCTTAAATCTCCTTGTCATTTTTTGGAATTCTGCATTAAGATGCTTGTATCTTTCCTTTTCTCCTTCTCTTCTTTTCACAGCTATTTGTAAGGGCTTCCCTTGTGGCTCAGCTGGTAAAGAATATGCCTGCATTGTGGGAGACCTGGGTTTGATCTCTGGGTTGGGAAGATCCCCTGGAGTAGGGAATGGCTACCCTCTCCAGTGTTCTGATCTGATGAATTCCATGGACTGTGTAGTCCATGAGGTCTCAAAAAAATCAGACATGACTGATCGACTTTCACTTTCTCTATAGCACTTTACAATAAATACTTTCATTACTCAAGAGCTAAATAAAGTTACTGGGAAAGATTAAAACTGACAATTCACAGAAGAATTGAAATAATCAATAAACAAAAGCTAAGATGCTCAACTTAGCAATCAGAAAACAACAACAATGACAGTAAGATACTATATGTCATAACAATTGCAGTTTTCAAGCAAGTTTGTAATTGATGACAGTGAAAGGAACTGAGAATTTTTATGTATTGTTGATGAGAAAATATGTTTTAAATGCCTACTACCTAGACAGCATATTAAAAAGCAGAGATATTACTCTGCCAACAAAGGTCTGTCTAGTCAAGGCTATGGTTTTTCCAGTAGTCAATATGGATGTGAGAGTCGGACTGTGAATAAAGCTGAGTACTGAAGAATTAATGCTTTTGAACTGGTGATGTTTCAACTGGTGTTGGAAAAGACTCTTGAGAGCCCCTTGGACTACAAGGAGATCCACCAGTCCATCCTAAAGGAGATCAGCCCTGGGTGTTCATTGGAAGGTCTGATGTTGAAGCTGAAACTCCAATACTTTGGCCACCTAATACGAAGAGCTGACTCATTTGAAAAGACCCTGATGCTGGGAAAGATTGAGGGCAGGAGGAGAAGGGGATGACAGAGAATGAGAAGGTTGGATGGCATCACTGACTTAATGGACATGAGTTTGGGTAAGCTCTGGGAGCTGGTGATGGACAAGGAGGCCTGGCATGTTGCAGTCCATGGGGTCATAAAGAGTCGGATATGACTGAATGACTGAACTCCTACTACTACTAAGCAGACTAACTGAGCAGCCTTTCAATCTTAAGCATGTTTAAAAAAAAAAAAGCCTAATTTCTTTGTTGCAGGAACCAAATCCTCTTTAAGCTTGCCTATTCAACTTAAGCAAATTATTAACTCTTCCAACTGAAAAATTCACTTGGAAGGAACTCAGATTTGAGTGAAGTTGGATCAGTAAGCACGTATTTCCTACTGTCTCTCAGTTCTCCCTTCTGTCCTGTAGTTGCCTCCCCTTGTGAAACTGAGATGGTGTTATGAGGGCTGAATCATGTGCTAAAAATTCATATGTTGAAGTCCTAATGCCCAGTACCTCATAATAAAACAGTAAACAAGATTTTGAAGAATTAATTTAAACTGGGTCCTCAGGCTGTGCCCTAACCCAATGTAAATAGTATGTTTATAAGAAGAGGGAATTTGAACATAGCACACACAGAGGGAAGACGATGTAAAGACTCAAAGAGAAGTTGGCCATCAATAAGCCAAGGAGAAAGGCTTTGAACAGAACTTCTTACAAGGCCCTTGGAAGGAATCAACACTACAGTGACCTTCGTCTTGTGCTTCTAGCTTCCAGAACTATGAGAAAATAAATTTCTGTTGTTGAAGTCACCCAATCGTTACTTTGTTACAACAACCCTGGAAAATGAATACAGATGAAATCCAACCTCTCCCAGGGCTTCTTTTTCTCCTGTATATGTACAATAAGTATCTCAGAATTCCCATCAGAATCCCTGAGTTTCATTTGGGTTGGAACAGTTTTCAGACATATGCCATCCTATAAGTACATCACTGTTGCGATCAGAGGTTTAAATGTGCTCATTGCTTTAGCCACGTCCTAAGCTCCACTTCCAGTGAAGCCTATTGCCCCAGTACCAAAAGAGCTTGGATGGAATATGAGGCTACTGCAAATGAGGGAGATAGGACTGGATGCCACATGTCTTCTCTGTTCTTTGACCTACAACTTTTCTTCTCACTAACCGAAGGAAACACTGACATGTGTGTTCAAACGAACCGTATGAGCTTTTTATTATGCCATCTTTGTTATAGTGAAAGACTAGAATCAGTCTCAATGCCTGCCAGTAAAATAATGACTGGTTAATCTGTGATAAAAGCATAGACTAGATTAGCATGCCTTCTATGCTAATGTTTAAAAGAATGAATTATTTTTACATGGTTTGAAATGGAAAGATATGCATGACCAAAATGGGAAATGGGAGTTCTGAATAATATCTATAGACTGATAAAAGTTACCAAAAAAGTCAACAAATTGCACTTTTGGGTGGGCATATAAGGCTTTCCAGGTGGCCCAGTGGTAAAGAAATTGCATGAAATATAGGAGATATAAGAGATATAGTTTTGACTCCGCATTCAAGAAGATCCCCTGTAGAAGGAAATGGCAACCCACTCCAGTATTCTTGCCTGGAAAATTCCATGGACAGAGGAGCCTGGCAGGCTACAGTTGATGGGGTTGCAAAGAACTGGATACAACTGAAGTGACTTAATATGCATGCACGTGGACATATAAGTGTGTATACAAATTTTTTAAATGGGTAAGAGGACACCCACCTAACTGTCAACAATGGTTATGTCAGAAAAGAGTTGAAGATAGGATTAGGAGGATTAATTATAAAAATTTTGCTTTATTTTTGATTTTTCCTATTTATGAGAATGCCTGAAAGTAATTAGTATTTATAGAACTAAAAAAATGAATGTGCTTAGTATCATAACTGGAATATAGTGAGCACTTAGTAAATGTTAGGAGTTATTATTAAGAACAAGTGAGACTTTTCAAATCAGATTTCTCCAGATGCATGTAAATTAGACAGGGAAAGGGCCAGGTGCTTGGCAAGAGGGCCAGGCAACAAGATGACATATACATGTTACATGTACATGTACGGATTTAAGTGTACAAATGTAGAAAGTCACTCACCATGGTGTACCTGTGATTACAATTCGGAGCTCATGGACTACAGAAGGGATGAATTGGCCTCCATTTTTATTTCACTGATTATGTTCTTTAATAAGCATGCATTGTTTTGGTACTATCTGAAGTAATAAAAATTATACTTATGTAATCTCCAGTTTGCTTCTATAATCTATATCCTCATTTGCTTAAAAACTTATCCCAGCAAGGAAGAGCAATTTGCAAAAGCATTAATTGGAGCCCTGTTTGTGTTCTTGTATTCTGAATATTGAGCGAGAATGAGGATTGTTTGTCAAAGCAGGACCAGCTGGGATTCTCTGGCTGACTCCCAGGCGCAACTGTGAAGACACGGATCCTGGGTGCTCTCCCACCTCGTCAGGAGCAGCGCTTCTCCTGTCTGCTCTTGGCACCCCGCAGCATCCTGTGCCCCGCTAAGGTGTTAACTGACAACTGACAGATTTTACTAAGAGCCTACTCTTCTCAGTAGTATTTTCATTTAAAAGTTAACTTCAAAACTTAAAGAAAAAGGAAAGAAAAAACTTCTAAGATTCAAGGCATAAAGTTTCTTCGTGATAAAATAGCCCAAAAATATGATCACCAATCTCCCATCCTTGAAGCAAATAAATTGTCTCTTGACCCTTGATTTCCCACTAGCTACCATACAGTTTATCAGTTTTTATGTAAAATTTTCAATAGAACAAGTCCTTGTCTCTTCTGCTAACTTCCATATTACTACAGTGTAATCTGGCTTTATCTTTTCTCCTGAAACTGCTTTTTAAGGTCACCATCATTAAGATCTAATCACCAATCCAAGGGACTTAAATTTAATTCAGTACTCTGTAGGAGAGTGGTGCTGTGGCACTTTTCATAATTTTTAATTTGTTTGTTTCTCTTCCTTGATGGAGAGCTTCTCTTTGTCTGAATCTTGCCTCATTCATCCTCATATCATAGGTGTCTTTTACAATGCTTAGCCCATGATCATGCTGATCACAGATATCCACTTACTCCCTGAGAACCATTGAAAAACTGGATGATTTGGAAGGCCCAGTGGTGGTCACACAGTAGGAGAGAATAAAATATGTGCAAAAGCATGCCAGGCAGTGACAGTATTAGACTGGGAAGGTATCTTATCTGCTTAATTCTTTTAGCAGTCCTTCAGTGATGCCATATGCCCACTCTTCAGATTGGCTCTGATTATAAGAATTAGAATTCTGAAGGTATAACTTGGTACCAGGGCTGGAATGATGTTTGGATGAAAGAGAGGAGTGGCATGTCCATCATGACATGGGGTAAAGCATGGGAATAAGAAGAGGAGAGAGCCATTTTAATATCAGAGCAAGAATGTAATTCCAGTGCCCAAGGTTTAAGTCACACATTATTTTAAAAAAGTAATTTACTTAGCTGTACTATGACTCAGTTGAGGCATGTGGGATCTAGATCCTTGACTAGGGATCAGAACCCAGGCACCCTGCATTGAGAGTGCAGAGTCTTACTGGACTACCAGTAGTGTATGCATGCTAAATCACTTCAGACATGTCCGATTCTTTGTGACCCTCTAGACTGTACCCTGTCAGGCTCCTCTGTCCGTGGGATTCTCCAGGCAAGAATACTGGAGTAGCTTGCTATGCCCTCCTACAGATGATCTTCCTGATCCAGGGATCAAACCCACTCTCTATGTCTCCTGCATTGGCAGGTGGGTTCTTTACTACTAGCACCACCTGGGAAGTCCTATGAAAGTCCCTGAATTGTACATTGTTTTATTCCTAAACCCCAACAACACAGACCAGGCCACTTCCATACTGCAAATGGAATTGAAGGTGGCTTTTAGTCACTTTTAATGACATCTCCAAGCAAGTCCTGAGCTCTGCTGAAGAGATTGGTACAGGATCTCAGTTTTGAATGTGAGTTTTCAAAGTGTTGTGGTGAAAAATAATAATTCTCGTCATGATCCCACCTCTCACACATCTACATATATTGCCCCAGGTTATTTTTGCTTTAGTCTTACTGTGGTGCAGACTATGTTTTGGTAGGTACTGCTACTGCTAAGTTGCTTCAGTCGTGTCCAACTCTGCGACCCCGCAGACAGCAGCCCACCAGGCTCTGCTGTCCCTGGGATTCTCCAGGCAAGAACACTGGAGTGGGTTGCCGTTTCCTTCTCTAATGCACGAAAGTGAAAATTGAAAGTGAATTCGCTCAGTCGTGTCCGACTCTTAGCGACCTCATGGACTGCAGCCCACCAGGCTCCTTTGTCCATGGGATTTTTCAGGCAAGAGTGCTGCAGCAGGGTGCCATTGGCAGGTACTAGTGAGGGATAAAGCAGAAATAGATGTTTTTCTGGAACTCTCTTGCTTTTCCATGATCCAGAGGATATTGGGAATTTGATCTCTGCTTCCTCTGACTTTTTAAAACCAGCTTGAACATCTAGAAGTTCATGGTTGTTGTAAAGCTGAAGCTTGGCTTGCAGAATCTGGAGCATTACTTTACTAGTGTGTGAGATGAGTACAGTTGTGCAGTAGTTTGAGCATTCTTTGGCATTGTCTTTCTTTGGGATTGGAATGAAAACTGACCTTTGCCAGTCCTGTGGCCACTGTTGAGTTTTCCAAATTTGCTGGCATATTGAGTGCAACACTTTCACAGCATATTCTTTTAGGATTTGAAATAGCTCAACTAGAATTCCATCACCTCCACTAGGTTTGTTTGTACTGATGCTTCCTAAGGCCCACTTGACTTCACATTCCAGGATGTCTGGCTCTAGGTGAGTGATCACACCATCGTGATTATCTGGGTCATGAAGACCTTTTTTGTACGGTTCTTCTGTGTATTCTTACCACCTCTTCTTAATATCTTCTGCTTCTGTTAGGTCCATACCATTTTTGTCCTTTATAAAGCCCATCTTTGCATGAAATGTTCCCTTGATATCTCTAATTTTCTTGATGAGATCTCTAGTCTTTCCCATTATATTGTTTTCCTCTATTTCTTTGCATTGATCACTGAGGAAGGCTTTCTTATCTCTCCTTGCTATTCTTTGGAACTCTCCATTCAAATGGGTATATATTTCCTTTTCTCCTTTGCTATTCGCTTCTCTTCTTTTCACAGCTATTTGTAAGGCCTACCCAGACAGCCATTTTGCTTTTTTGCATTTCTATTTCTTAGAGATGGTTTGATCCCTGTCTTCTCCTGTACAATGTTACAAATCTCCGTTCATAGTTCATCAGGCACTCTGTCTATCAGATATAGTCCCTTAAATCTATTTCTCACTTCCAACATATAATCATAAGGGATTTGATTAGGTCATACCTGAATGGTCAGATGGTTTTCCCTAGTTTCTTCAATTTAAGTCTGAAAATAGCAATAAGGAGTTCATGATCTGAGTCACAGTCAGCTCCAAGTCTTGTTTTTGCTGACTGTATAGAGCTTCTCCATCTTTGGTTGCAAAGAATATAATCACTTGATTTCAGTGTTGGCCATCTGGTGATAACTATGTGTAGAGTCTTCTGTTGTGTTGTTGGAAGAGGGTGTTTGCTATGACCAGTGCATTCTCTTGGCAAAACTGTGTTAGACTTTACCCGGCTTCATTCTTTACTCCAAGGCCAAATTTGCTGTGACTCCAGGTATTTCTTGACTTCCTACTTTTGCATTCCAGTCTCCTATAATGAAAAGGACATATTTTTTGGGTGTTAGTTCTAAAAGGTCTTGTAGGTCTTCATAGAACAGTTCAACTTCAACTTTTTCAGCGTTACTGGTTGGGGCATAGATTTGGATTGCCGTGATATTGAGTGGTTTGCCACGGAAACAAACAGAGATCATTCTGTTGTTTCGGAGATTGCATCTAAGTACTGCATTTCAGACTCTTTTGTTGACTATTATGGGTACTCCATTTCTTCTGAGGGATTCCTGCCTGCAGTAGTAGATATAATAATGGTCATCTGAATTAAATTCACTCATTCCAGTCCATTTTAGTTCTCTGATTCCTAGAATGTTGATGATCATTCTTGCTGTCTCCTGTTTGACCACTTGCAATTTGCCTTGATTCATGGACCTGACATTCCAGGTTCCTATGCAATATTGCTCTTTACAGCATTAGATCTTGCTTCTGTTACCAGTCACATCCACAACTGGGTGTTGCTTCTGCTTTGTTTCCATCCCTTCATTCTCTCTGGAGTTATTTCTTCACTGATCTCCAGTAGCATATTGGGCACCTACTGACCTGGGGAGTTCCTCTTTCAGTGTCCTACCTTTTTGCCTTTTCATACTGTTCATGGGGTTCTCAAGGCAAAAATACTGATGTGGTTTGCCGTTCCCTTCTCCAGTGGACCACATTCTGTCAGACCTCTCCACCATGACCCATCCATCTTGGGTGGCTCCACATGGCATGGCTTAGTTTCACTGAGTTAGACAAGGCTGTGGTCCATGTGATCAGACTGACTAGTTGTCTGATTGTGGTTTCAGTCTGTCTGCACTCTGATGCCCTTTCTTAGTGCCTAACATCTTACTTAGGTTTCTCTTACCTTGGACGTGGGGTATCTCCTCTTGGCTGTTCCTGTGCCATACAACACAGCCACCATTTCTGCAGAAAACTCTGAAAGAGATGAGAATACCAGGGTACCTGACCTGCCTCTTGAGAAACCTATATGCAGGTCAGGAAGCAACAGTTAGAACTGGACATGGAACAACAGACTGGTTCCAAATAGGAAAGGGAGTACGTCAAGGATGTACATTGTCAACCTGCTTATTTAACTTCTATGCAGACTACATCATGAGAAATGCTGTGCTGGAAGAAGCACAAGCTGGAATCAAGCTTGCTGGGAGAAATATCAATAACTTCAGGTATGCAGATGACACCACCCTTCTGGCAGTTCTTCTGAAGAAGAACTAAAGAACTTCTTGATGAAAGTGAAAGAGGAGAGTGAAAAAGTTGGCTTAAAGCTCAACATTCAGAAAACAAAGAACATGGTCCCATCACCTCACGGGAAATAGATGGGGAAACAACAGTGTCAGACTTTAGTTTTTTGGACTTGAAAATCACTGCAGATGGTGACTGCAGCCATGAAATTAAAAGACGCTTGCTCCTTGGAAGGAAAGTTATGACCAACCTAGATAGCATATTAAAAAGCAGAGACATTATTTTGTCCACGAAGGTATATTTAGTCAAGGCTGTTTTTTCCAGTAGTCATGTATGGATGTGAGAGTTGGACTATAAAGAAAGCTGAGTGCTGAAGAATTGATGCTTTTGAACTATGGTGTTGGAGAAGACTCTTGAGAGTCCCTTGGACTGTGAGGAGATCCAACCAGTCCATCCTAAAGGAGATCAGCTGGGTGTTCATTGGAAGGACTGATGTTGAAGCTGAAACTCCAATATTTGGCCACCTTATGCAAAGAGCAGACTCATTTGAGAAGATCCCGATGCTGGGAAAGATTGAGGGCAGGAAGAGAAGGGGACAACAGAGTATGAGCTGGCTGGATGGCATCACCAACTCAATGGATATGAGTTTGGGTAAATTCCAGGAGCTGATGATGGACAGGGAGGCCTGGTGTGCTGCAGATTATGGGGTCACAAAGATTCAGACACTACCTAACGACTGAACTGAAATGAACTGAAGCAAGGGATAATGAGAAGAGGGGAGGGGAGGACTTCACTAGGTCTATAGACAGGTGATAAATATGTTAAGATACACAGGTTGACTTTCCTTCCCCTGACCATGCTGAAGCTAGACAGAATAATTGTTAAGTTCAGCCTGGCCTGACTGTAACAGAAATTATACCATTGTAATAGAAATATGTCCTAAGATCAGTGTTTTCCTCTTCTAAACCAAACATCTTTGTTTTGCCTCTGTGTTTGTTTTGACCTTAGAAACTGACTCCTTTCAGTAGGAGACAATTATCTGGTGATAATGTGTTTTGATTCCATTGTTGTTGTCTTAAAACTTGTTTCTTCTGAGCCCATCCTTCTGGTATGTTTATTTTATGACATGTTTAAAAATCTTTGTAAGAGTTATATTAAAATGACAAATATTTTATATTGCTGACATAAACCACAGTCTTCAGGGCTGATAAGAAACTCTGGTCTTGGTCTTGGCTACTGCATTCTTTAAAGCTTTTAGTAGCTTTTGAAATGTTGGCATAGTTGTCAATCATTCTCTATCATGCTTATAGTTTGTATAAGGAAGCCATTTGTTAAATTGCCACCTCCTAGATTGAAAGAGAGCTTCCCACACTTGCTGAATGCTTTCAGATAGAATGCTACTTTATTCTGTAAAATACTGGAAATCTTGCAAGGAGGAGAAATACCTGAGGGAAACAAAAATTATAGGAGAGAAAAGTAACAAAATACTTTTCTCCATTCTCTATTAAACTTTTGATAAGAACTGAGAATAGCACTTATTCCTCTCTCTTTTATGTGTGTTTTTGTGATTCCTTTGACTAGCATAGCTCTTTGGGGACAGGAAACGGATATTCCACTGGTGGCCTTGGGATTATAAAGGAATGGCCACCCGAAGATGGTGACTCACTGTGGTGACCCTAGAATTAAAAAAAAAAAAACTCCAGATTTTCCACATTTTCTATCATCCTTTCTCTTTCTGATAGATCCTACTCTTCTCTAAGACCAGAGAACTGATATGATTTTACAGTTCTCTTTCCACCTGGTGTTTAGAAAAAGAAATTGGTATCTTTTTCAAATAAGCCCCAGCATTATTTTTATAGGATTCAGGAGAGGTTTGCTAATAGAAGTCTATGAGAATTTATTGGATAATTGAAAAAACAAGAGAGATGTGACTACATTTGTATATCAAGTCTGTAAAATGGGTCATATTATTTGCATACGGACATTGCCATGCTTCCCATGTATTCATTATGAATACATAGTAGTCTTTTAATGTTTTTTTTTAATCTCACTAAGTGGCAGATATTATGTAGGAGTTTGGGAAGTTATTCAATATCAAAAAGAAGCTCCCACTCTTAAAAAGAATTACTAAACTGAAGGGGGATAGATAAAAGAAACTCTCAGGCTTCGTATGAGCTTATCCGCTTGCTCCTACTGATCAAAACTCTTAACAAACATCAAAAAAGGCTGTGCTTAGATCCAGGGACAGCCACTAAGAAAAGGTCTAGAGTGCATTTCACACCAGGGGAAGGGAGAAATCTTTTCTGAAACAATCGGTGAGAACTTTCTAGTCTTCTAAGCCCTTGGAAGACTAAAAAGAGATGTCAGGTTGCCCAGGTGTATTAGATTTTCAGGACTGCCATAAGCAAATTCCACAGACTGGGTGGCTCAAACAACAGAAATTTATTTCTCACAGTTGTAGAAGCTAGAAGTCTAAGATCAAAGCCTTTGCCAGGTTGGTTTCTTCTGAGGCCTCTCTTCTTGGCTTGCAGAATCATCTTGATGTGTCACTCCTCATTTTGTGCTGGCTTATAATCTCTTTTTATAAGGACACCAGCTGTATTGAAATAGGACCCACCCATATGACCTTCCAGGCTCCTCTGTCCATGGGATTCTCCAGGCAAGAATACTGGAGTGGGTTGCCTTCTACTCCAGGGGATCATCCTGACCCAGGGATCGAGTCCACATCTCTTATGTCTCCTGCATCTCACATGTCTGCTGCTTAGGCAGTCAGATTCTTTACCATTAGTGCCACCTAGGTGGAGAAGGCAATGGCACCCCACTCCAGTGTTCTTGCCTGGAGAATCCCAGGGACAGAGGAGCCTGGTGGGATTCCATCTACAGGATCACACAGAGTCAGACATGACTGATGTGACTTAGCAGCAGCAGGAAGCCTATGAATTGCGAAGGGGGCACACATTGCAGCTTGTAACATCAGATGAGTCTAAGAGGGATCTCTAAGCGTGGCTGCAGTAAGATGTTTGGGTTCCTAGCTTTTCTTCCTCTTTGGATTTGGTGCTATGGTCTCAGCTCTTCACAGCCCTCAAGTCCCTGAACTTCTAGTTCCTGTGGTATTGGGGCAGGGGATTCAGCTCCTGTTGAATGCTAAAGGAAGAAGGGGATGACTAGAGGTATAAGGAAGTCGCTTTTGTGTGGAGCAGATTCAAGCAACCAGGGTTGGACTGGAATCAGTCTCAACATAGAAACATCCTTCTAAGTCATGATCAGTTTCTTTTATACTATCAGTTTTCAATTTCAGAAATGGGTTTAAAATGGCTCTCTTGGCCAGGCTGAGTATTTGCCACCAGTAATGTGGTATATTGTTTGCAAGCAATAGAAAAAGAGAAATAAATTATAACATTCACACAGACAGTCTTCCAGTAAACCATTTCTCTCCCTCAGGGCCTATCAGTGCTTCTTAAATATGCTTTGATTGATCAGCTTTTGGTACAGTGAATTTTACAAAACACCTTCAGGCTTCCTCAGGCTGTGCCTAAAGGTTTCTTGAGAATGGTCGAATTAAACAAAACACAGACCTGACTGTATATTTCTTGTTATTGTGTTTTCTGATGGCTGTGATTGGGATCAACTAGATGGAGTTGAGACATAATTGACACATCAGATTCACGAATGCAGGCAAGCATCCTTACAAGAAAACAATTACACATTTTTCCTTAATAGAAACAGCTGGTATCAGTGATGCGGATAGCTGAAGTTTTATTTGGATGACAGCAGTTGGTATAACAACTCTCCTGCTGCTTACATTTAAAATATCCCCACAGACACATGGCACTGAAAGGAGAGCAAGCCTTGAGTTTTCCAGTGTGGGATTTAAACCCTAGCTTGTCCTGAGACTCCACAAGAGGTAGGAGCAGTGAGAAAGCTGCCCTTCCTGGGTTGCACCTGGCAAGTCTGAATCTTTTTTTCTTCATTGAATCCTCCCATGATTTATCCATTTCTATGGGGACCTCATTTTAAATTACTATGATCCCTGTCTTTCATTTTCCTGAAGGAAGAATAAGAAAAAAAAAATGAAATGACTGCTGAGTTAGTCTTACTAGAAAGTATTTATTAAAATATTGAATATTTTCAATTTAGTTTAACCAAAAATTCTCTTCTTAAGTTTCTTGGGGAAATGAATTTTTACAAGGGTTGAAGTGAAAAGCAAGCTAGAATAAGAGCTTAAGGTATTAGAAAATAAAGCACATTGCCTCCTGGATTCTTTATCGACTTCACCAAGCAGGAGAGACTTAATCATGATAATGCAATAACTACAACTTTTGTCTACTTGCAATCTGCTAGGTATTTTGCATACATTATTTAACTTAATTCTTACAAATTTCTTGGGGCTCTTAGCTTTATTTTCATATCTGGAAAACTGAGGATCAGAAAGGTCAAATAACTTTCCTATCATTACAGAAAGCTAATGCAGTGAAACAAGAATCTTGAACTCAGTCTGGCTCCAAAGCTGCTGCTTTTAATCATACTCTTAATATAATAATTGTACTACAAAGCTACAGGTTGGGTCTAAAATAGCCTCCTCTCTAGATGAGCTTTAACTAATCTAAGTTTAGTCTAATTACTCTCAACTTTGATTTCTAAAGAAATAAGAACCAAGGAGCTATTCCCCTCCTTTGCCTGCTTTCCTCTATGCTATTTGGCTTCATATTCTATATAAGTTCCCAGTTTTTGCTTCATATCTTATTATATTGAAGGAGAAGGAAAGTGAGCAAACACTAAGGCTTAGAAACATGTGTTAAGAACCTGATGTGCTTTATCATTCATTGGTACTTTCTTTTTTTTTTCCTTTACAATACTGTATTGGTTTTGCTATACATCAACATTGGTACTTTCATTTGATAAGTATAGCCACTTAGTGCCACTTAAAGCAGCTAATTTGAATAGTTCTTAATTATAAATATTCATTCCCTTAAGTAGCTGTTCCTTTCTTGGTTTTTAAAAGTTATCATCTAATCTATCTCAGGCAGGCATTTCACAGGGAAAGAAAGATAGGTCCAGATGAATCTTTATTATAAAGCATGGCTTTGGTGCATCTTAGAAGCTCCTCCACACCCAGTTTTCCTGAAGATGTGATGGAAAATAGCACTAGATTATGAACTGGATTACAAGGCAATAAATTGGGAATTTAGCAACAGGTTTGTAAATCCAAATTTGTATGTATAGTAAAAGGGCTAAAGCCATGAAAATTTTTAATTCAAAGACAGAGACTGTGATACTCAATTATAATGTTTTCAAATAGCAACATTTCAATCGACTAGAAAACTGTGGGATGGAGTGCTTGTTCATTGAATCTTTTGGAAAATTTGAGATTATGTATTGTACTCTTTGCTTCAGTGTAATGATGTACTGTGAAATTCCCTGATGCTTTTCTTACAGTCTGCATCTTGGAATATGCCAAGTTAATTCTTTGAATAGCAAGGACTATATAGAATTTTAAAATATGTAAATAATACCAGTTTCCAACAGAACTGTGCAAATGTAACTTGCGTAGTGCACCTGTCCTCAACATTTATTCCTTTCTTTCAAGTGTATTTCCCACTCTCAGTTGAAAACAAGTGGCTATAGCAAAAGAAGTAAGGTGCTTGTAATATTACGGTACTTGGTGGTAGTATCATTAGTATTTCACACTAGTTTTAAGTGACAATAACTCACAAAGTTATCCTTCTGTAAGTATATTTGTTTTTAATAAAAATTGCATCCTAGAAGCAGAAAGCATACCCAGAACCTTTAAAATCTTCACAGTAACTATGTACTTTCCACTTTCATCCCTCCATGACTTACTTCGGTCATCACTTGTGAAATAGTTTCTTTTTGATGAGGAACTGGGGAAAAGAAGTAATATCCTTCCATTGTTCTGCAAATATGAATGTTAGGTTAAACTGTCGATTACTAGGTGAACTGTCCAAATTACTAGTGAACTTTAGTGAATTTAGGACTTTTGCTGGAAGCATTTGTGAACTTCCTTAAGTAATTGAAAGAAGTCCTGGACTGTTGCTGGAGAAACTGCAGTGAAATCTGCTTCTACTCACTATATGACTTTAAAATGGAATATAATCTCTCCAAACCTTAATTCCTCATCTGTAAAATGGTAATAATGATGGCTACAAGACAATGTATGCTTATACTTGAGTAGTCTTGTGTTATAGGATGTTGGGTCATGTGCCTCCTTGAGAATAAGCCAATAAATACACCAAAGTGCAGTATTTGGTGTATGAGGTTCAGAAGCCTGATTTTTTGATATAGGGAGAGTAGCCTCATCTCTCAAAACAGGAACTCTGTTAACAAACCCACATGTATTTGTAAATGAGGAATGGTGCTGAATTGGTTCACAATGAGAAAAAAAAAATTCACAAGAGCAGGAATACTGCAGTCCATTCCCTCCTTGAAGGGTCAAGCCTTACAAAGAGAATTAAGTTTTAATGATCTTAAGTCCTAGGAATCTTGAGATTGATAAAAAGGGAATTGGGTGATGGAAAAATTGAATGACATAACTCTAAGATGACCTGATGGATCTATCTAAGTAGTGATAATTTTATGACTGGGACAGGAATGTTGCAGATGCACTGGCCAAAATCTTATGTGGTTATCTCAGTATTAAAAATGGCTTTGTCAGCAGCACAAAGCTACAGATAAGGCTTTTGGTTGTCCTCTCCCCAAAACAATGAAGTCTGCCAATATACAGTGTGAATCTTTGATTTCTATACTCAGTAGCCACCCAGCCTCTTTATATTTGACTTTTTCTTATTGAGCTATGATCAAGTATTTATTCAAGTTGTAGCCTTATCTCCAAGGCAAACAATCTATTTCTCTCTCTTTTTTTAACATCATTCTGCCTATTTTGTTGTTGTTGTTGTTGTTGTTCAATCGTTCAGTCATGTCTGACTCTTTGTGACCCCATGGACTACAGCACACCAGCCTTCCCTGTCCTTCACTATCTCCCAGGGTTTGCTCAAACTCATATCCATTGAGTTGGTGAGGCCATCCAACCATCTTGTTCTCTGTCATCCCCTTCTCCTGCCTTCAATATTTCCCAGCATCAGCACCTTTTCCAAATGACTCAGCTCTTCACATAAGGTGGCCAAAGGATTGGAGCTTCACCTTCAGCATCAGTCATTCCAATGAATATTCAGGGTTCATTTCCTTTAGGCCTAATTTGTTTTTATCTCCTTGCAGTCCAAGGGACCCTCAAGAGTTTTCTCCAGCACCACAGTTCAAGAGTATCAGTTCTTCAGCACTCAGCCTTCTTTATGGTCCAGCACTCCCATACACACATGACTACTGAAAAGAAACATTGCTTTGACTATACAGACCTTTGTTAGCAAAGTAACGGCTCTGCTTTTTAATATGCTATCTAGGTTTGTTATAGTTTTTCTTCCAAGGAGCAAGTGTCTTTTAATTTCATTACTCCAGCAACAATCCACAGTGATTTTGGAGCCCAAGAAAATAAAGTCTGTCACTGTTTCCATTGTTTTGCCATCTATTTGCGATGAAGTGATGAGATCAGATGCCACAATCTTAGTTATTTGAACACTGAGTTTTAAGTCAGCTTTTTTCACTCTCCATTTTCACCTTCATGAAGAGGCTCTTTAGTTCCTCTTAGCTTTCTTCCATATGGGTGGTATCATCTACATATCCGAAGTCACTGATATTTCTCCCAACAGTCTTGATTCCAGCTTGTGCTTCATTCATTCCAGAATTTTGCATGATGTATTTTGCATATAAGTTAAATAAGAAGAGTGGTAATATATAACCTAGACATATTCCTTTCCCAATTTTGAACCAGTCCATTTTCCCATATCTAGTTCGAAATGTTGCTTTGTGACTTGTATACAGGTTTCTCAGGAGGCAGGTAAGGTGGTCTGGTATTCACAACTCTTTATGAATTTTCCACAGTTTGTTGTGATCCACACAGCCAAACACTTTCATATGGTCAATGAAGCAGTCTATTTTTACTTGAAAATAATTTCAAAATTTAGTCCTCAGAAGTAATCCAATTTCTTTTTCCAAATTCCTGATTCCATTTCTGACAATACCTACCCCACACTGTTATTATGACTGATAATTTATATATAATCCAACAGAAATTGTTCCTGGTAACTTTTGAACATTCAACAAATGATGTTTGTAATTTGGATATGAATATCTTCTCTGATGTACTTTATTATTTTATCTGTATATTTTGGTTGGTTATTGGCACTATAGCATACTTATTTCAACCCAATTAAATTTTTTTTCTCACTTTTTGCTAAGCAAACAAATCATTCTAAAAACTCCACTTTTTGAGCATCTAAACTACATCTTCCAGATGCTGTTACACCTCTGACACATTTTTTGGACTCTGGTACATGATTTTTGATTAAAGAAAATACTTGTTAACATTTAAAGTATATATAGAACAACACTCATAAAATTTGGATGTATCATAATGTCACTTTATAATTTGTATTACACTGAGATATTATTTAACTTATATGCAGAGTACATCATCAGAAACGCTAGGCTGGAAGAAGCACAAGCTGGAATCAAGACTGCTGGGAGAAATATCAATAACCTCAGATATGCAGATGACACCACCCTTATGGCAGAAACTGAAGAGGAACTAAAAACCCTCTTGATGAAAGTGAAAGAGGAGAATGAAAAAGTTGGCTTAAAGCTCAACATTCAGAAAACGAAGATCATGGCATCTGGTCTCATCACTTCATGGGAAATAGATGGGGAAACAGT
>SJYC01139990.1:0-57244 GCA_006408675.1 Madoqua kirkii | reverse complement strand
AGTCCTTTCCTTCGCTGGAAGTCCCAGTCCACTTCACCTCCCTAGGATGCCCTCCAGCACTGTGCTGATCTCTGGACCTGTTGTCGGGGGTGGCTCAGATTCTAATCTGGTCCTACTCCTATATGTTCTTGCCTCCAATGTCCACAGCTATCAGAACTAGTCAGAACTAGTCAGAACTAGTGCACTTTCTTTTGTGGGAGCTCTCAATGACCTTTTATATATTTCATAGACAAGAATCTGCCTAGTTGATCAGATGGATTTGATCTGCAGCTTGTATGGCTGGTGGGAAGGTTTGGGGTTTTCCTTAGTCACACTGACCCTGGGTTTCAATTATGGTTTTCTTTCCATTTCTTCATGTGGGTTGTCCACTGAGGTTTGCTCCTGAGGCTGCCCTGGAAGACTTGAGTTTGCCCTTGTGAGATCCAAGTGTGAAGATGGTGCAGCTGCTTGGGTTTCAGGGGTTCCAGCAGCACCAGGTACTCAGGGGAGCTGGCAGCTAGAGCAGCAGAAAATATAGTGCTCTAGAAGGGTATGGCAACCAGTATTGGCCAATGTTCTCCAATATTCTTGCCTGGAGAACCCTCCTCCCTGACAAAGAAGCCTAGCAGGCCACAGTCTCAGTTCAGTTCAATTCAGTTCAGTCATTCAGTCCTGTCCAACTGTTTGTGACCCCATGAATCACAGCACGCCAGGCCTCCCTGTCCATCACCAATTCCTGGAGTTCACTCAGACCCACGTCCATCCAGTCAGTGATGCCATCCAGCCATCTCTCGTCCCCTTCTCCTCCTGCCTCCAATCCCTCCCAGCATCAGAGTCTTTTCCAGTGAGTCAACTCTTTGCATGAGGTGGCCAAAGTACTGCAGTTTCAGCTTTATCATCATTCCTTCCAAAGAAATTCCAGGGCTGATCTCCTTCAGAATGGAGTGGTTGGATCTCCTTGCAATGCAATGGACTCTCAAGAGTCTTCTCCAACACCACAGTTCAAAAGCATCAATTCTTCGGTGCTCAGCCTTCTTCACAGTCCAACTCTCACATCCATACATGACCACAGGAACAAACCATAGCCTTGACTAGACAGACCTTAGTTGGCAAAGTAATGTTTCTGCTTTTGAATATGCTATCTAGGTTGGTCATAACTTTTCTTCCAAGGAGTAAGCGTCTTTTAATTTCATGCAGGGTCACAAAGAGTAGGACATTAATGAAGTGACCCTGCACACATAGATACAAGACTTTTTTTGCCTGTGGCAAATCTGCCCCAGTGAGAGTTGAGTATGAAAGTGGCGTAGCTGCTTGGCTTTCAGGGACCCTGGCAGTGCCAAGTGTGCAGGGACAACTGGCTGCCTTTGCCACAGGAGTTACGGCCCTATCAGAGTCTGTTTGCGAGTCTCTTATAACTGGTGATCAGAAGGCCTCTTTGGCCAGTGTTTCTCTGTAGCTCTGCCCATTCAGCCTCTTAGATGTCTCCCTGCCTGGGGTCCTTCTCTGTTGTTTGGTGCATCAGACTCATAGAGGGGACCTCCTTGGCTGGGGTCCTACTCTGTAGATCATCACATCAGGTATTTAAAGGAGCACCCTGGGTTGGGTCCTACTCTATAGATCAATGCATCAGGCATTTGATGGGCCAGCCTCTCTATTGTTCAGCTGCCAATGGTGGCATATAGAGGGAGACAGGCTATGGTGATGGCTCCACCCGATACACATCTCTCAGCAGTATCGCCTTGCTTCCATGGCTGCCTGGCTTTCCTCCACAGGCATTCCCACTACAATCTCCCCCCTCACATCCCCTCGATCTGCTCTCTGCAGTCAATACCAGCCCTCGCCCTGGGATTGCTCCACAGTCCCTAAACTCCAGCTCCCAGACACTGTACCTTCCAGGGCATCTACATCCCTGTCCAGGGTATGTATGGCTGTGGCAAGGACTGTCTGATTCTCACTCCATTTAGGCTGCCACAGATCAGCTGTTTCACTCTCAGTCTTAAATGTTTCTCCTCTGAGTCAGACAATTGCCCTGATGTGGGGATCGGACACCTGCTTCAGTTCCCTCACCCTCGAGGGCAGGTCCAGTCCTACTAAGACTCCTGTTTCCCCCCCTAGTTCCTCTGCCCTACCAAGTTTTGCTTGTGTCTATGTATTCTTATCTGCTGGTCAGGTACTCCGATCTGCTCTCAGCTGGTGTTCTGCATGCAGTTTTGTGTCTGAAGGTGTATTCCTGATATATCTGTGGAGAGAGATGTACCCTACATCCACCTACTCCTCCACCATCTTGTTCTCCTCAGAAGCTGGTTTTTAATCCTAAATATTTATGAATTTAAGAACATAACCAAAATTCTCTAATAGCATTATACCAGTGAGAGTCACTTCATTCTCGTCCCACCATGTCAAGGGCATAATGGAAATGAGGAAACAGAGTATTGGTTATATTGTCCTATTGTGATGAGGTTGAGCTTTTACAGTACGAGCTGGATGAAGTTTGCTGTTCTTCCTATCAATTCTCTGAGTTTTCTTCACTCCACAAATTGGGATATCATCTGACCAAAAATTTAACTCGCAGTAAATCCCAAGGCCCATGAGGGCCTAAACACCTTTGTTTAGAGGCAAATTTGGAGAAATGAAATCACTGATGGATGTTGGGAAATTGCAGTACACTGACCTTAGATTTATTCTCCAGAGAAATTTAGTTCAAACTGAAGAAAAGCATGCACGCTTTCTCGCATTGGCTATAATCTAGAGAATCTTATGTCTGTCTGTATGGCCTTCCCAGGGAGTTGGGAGCCAGTGTTGAAACTGTACTTTAAAGAGCACCAAAGTTAAAATTCACAAGCAGGGAACAACTTGTTTTCACAGCAATGAGAGTTGGCATGGCAAACACTTCTCAGTGGTGACTTACATACTTATTCAGTGATTTAGACTGCTTCTCTGGCACGGGTCAAATGGCATATTAACATGGGATATAATCCTTTCTCACTCTGTAGGCAATGGCTCAGTGTGATATTGGCACCATATTAAGCTTCATTAACCCTACAACACGTTGCCTTCTTACTCTTGGCACTCTCCTGCAGGCTGCAGGCAGTAACCCATGAGTAATCTGATTACCTACAACCGACTGTAGCCACATGGAATGGAGGCTGACTACAGAGTGGAACACAATTACAGTCTTTTGAGATTCAATTAGAAAGCTGTTCATAGAGCTTCGTTTGGAATTCTGTAACTGGCTTCAATAACCCCTCATGAACTGCATGTTTCTTTGAGTCCACAGTAAATAATGAACTTAAAAAGCTTCACCTGTTCTTCATATGCCTTTTAAGAATTTGTCCTCCTGAAGAGTGTAATAAACCACACTTGCAGTTAGAGACAAAAATAACTATTTCCAGACTCTGGGTTTTTTTTTTTTTTTTTTTTTTGCCTTCTTTAAAGGAGAGATGTTATTTGTTTCCTCCACAGAATTAGTCTGATTTTAGTCTTCCTTGTAAATGGACATTAAAAACGAATGCTACTTATCACGGAGCTAAATATTATCAGAGGTTAGTTGTTCTTTAAATAAAATCCGAGGTTAAGAAAAATTAAGCTTCACATTTGAAAAGGCAAAATTAAGACAAAGATGTTCTAGACTGGATTATGTCATTCTGTGGCATCTTACAAACCTCATTTATGATGTATATACATATTTAAAAGATGACATTCTTTGCTTGCTGGTGGTCTGAATTTCTAATTTCACATTTAAAATGAAATAATTCTAAAATGTGTTGTTGGAAGAAACACATTATTTAGATGTTTCCAGTTTATAAAGTGGATTCTGTAATGAAGTGTTTGTTTTCTATATTATTTCTGCCTCAATGTACTTATTGTGACATTTGCTTTTTCTATTCTGACAGTTATAAAATGAATGTGAATTTGGCAGGCAAAGTTGAACTTCAGTCCTAGCTTTGCTACAATCTATGAAAACTTTACCAGTTATTTGATTTTTTGATCCTGAGTTTTCTCTTTTATGAAAAAGGGAATAAAATATTTATAACAGTGTCATTGCAGTGTTTAACAGTACATGATGAATGAAATGGCACAGGGTATGGGATATGATAAACATTCAACATGTGTGCCTTTCTTACTAAATTTCTAGATCTCTTTATTGCTTTGTTGTGAATTCATATCTTTGTTTTTAATCACTATGTATAATATAACGATGATCTAGTTTAATCATATAAGCATCTATTTTATACCATAAAACTTGAGAAACCATCACAAATATTGAAATGCATTACTTATAAGCGTTTATTTGAGCCGCTGAGATGCAGTGAATGGAATCTGAGTTTGAACTGGTATGATATTTTCCTTCTATTCTCATTGTTCTTTCTTCAAAGAAAATGTGAATATACATTCAGTTCATTAAATTCAACCAAGTTCCAAAAAACTCAAGCTAACATTTCAGATTAATGCCAGTTCTTTGACCTTTGTTCCTGTAAAACAAGTCTGAAAATGTAAGCATTTTCAAATCTGAAAGTGGATGGGTGGTTACAAATGCTCAGAGTATATGAAAAAAATCTCTCCACTTGACTCTGCAAGTAAACAGTTAACAAACTGCTGAAATGCTAAACAGTTAATGATATGGGACTGAAGAAATCACTTTCCTTCCTTGACTCTGTAGATAAGCATGTGTCTGGGGAATTCCCTATGGTACTGGTTTCAACAGGAGGCCTAGTATGAGTTTGAGAACTCCTGGTGTGGGAGGTTTTGTAGTTCATTAGCACCCATGAGTCAGATGGCTTAGTTAGGTTCAGTCATCACTTACGATAATTTAATCAGATTTGCTCTTAATGCATTTTGTAGTCTAACGTGACACACTTTACTTCATCATAACTCATAATGAGTCACTCCACATCAACTGGTCAAGCTTGGCATTTATTATTCACCAAGGTTTTAGGGACAATTTCCCAAAGTTTGTCAACACGTTTTGCAGGATTTCCATTACTGTAATTAATAAAGGAAAGCCAAATGGATCCCTGATTCTAAACTGACTTGTCTCAAACTGAGCTCTTTACAAAGAATAATCCTAAACACAGCACTCCCTGTGTTACCAGGCATGAACACAATTGGAAGGGTAGAAAGCTGGTGTACTTTCGTTTATTTACTTTTCATTCTTATGTTTCAGGTGACCCTGAGGCATGTCTATATCACCAGTGGGAAATATGGATCAATTGTAGTTTAGATAAAGGAAATGGAAATGGGGTTGGCCCAACTTTTCAAGCATCAGATAAAACAAGCTCTCAAAAACAGTACAGAAACTCAATTTTTTAAATTGCTTGGTCAGTACTGTACATGACTCTCATAAAAGTATTACCATCCTTTTATTTATTTATTTATTTATTTGCTTCTCTCTTCTTTTTTGACTCTAAGCCTAGAGTATAAGAATCAACTGGACAAAGCGTGACAGCAAGTTGTTATTTTCATTTGTTCTCATATTACCCCCCACTCATTGCCCTCCACCCCCATTTTTATCTATTTGCTTGTCCATAGCTATGACTATTATCACTGCCTGAGCCAATAGATTTTATACTTTTTTTCTTTCTCTCAAGTATCTTATCCTTCCAATCCATCTTGATTACTCCTATCAATGTATTTTTCTCTTTTGTGTTGATCTTCTTCAACAATGCCACCAGCAGCCTCTTCTTATATGTTTTTTCTTAGGTCAATCTCAGTCAATTTTTATGTCTTTTTTCACCTTATAAACACACTCTAAAACTATCAACAAATAATACAGCTGTTTTTGGAGTTGTGTTCACAGAGAGAGACTGTAAAGTTACATGGAATGCATATAGTCAAATGACCCCTGAATGCTAAGTGTCTTTGCTTTTGTCCCAAAGTTTATTTTTTTTGCAAGCATTGACTCATCCTTTCCTTTTTATTTAATTTTATTTTTTACTATTTTTAACACCAAAAACATTTTGTATTGGAGTATAGCTAACTGACAATGTTGTGATAGTTTCTTTAAATAGTTAGAAAACTGTTTGCCCATTCATTTTCAGTTTTTTTCTGTGGTTCAGCAAAACAAAGCACCACCCAAGCATCTGGGTAGGAAAGGGAATAAAAGAAGGGGTATAAACAACACATCATTGTATTGTGAGTCCCACATGCATTATTTCTTTTTAAACTTCACAACATGCAAAATGAGGAAGCAAAGCACCAGAAAAGTTCAGTGCTTGAGATCAAAGTTAAAAGGGCCAAGTTCAGATAGAGACCAAGTCAGTTTGCTTCTGAATCATTTGGATTTACCATCAAACCAGTAGGAGAGAGAATTTTAGATGATGGTTAATCTACTTTGATGATTATATGTTTATTTCAATAACTATTTTAAGAAATATAGAACACGTCATGATTTTACAGATACTATTGTTTAACAAAAATGAATGAATTGATTCAGAGTTATTTTTATTTAAATTATTAAGTGATAGTGCAGGTAGCCTACAGATGTGAAAAATAATTGTGAGGATGTTTTTCAGCTGAATAAAGTTTAGGAAATACTATCTGACTATATTTCTTTATCCTTTTGCCAACTGTTCTCGAAGAGTCACTATACGATGTGTAGTTTGAATAATCTCTGTGCTTCTGAGCTACCTTCTCCATCTAGAATATCCACCTTGCCTTCTCATCAAAATCCTGCTTATATGGCACTCCCATCACACAGCCTTTCCCAGCTACTCTCTTCTGGAGATCTTCTTTCATACATTGACATGGCACTGACATGGATTATATACTGGGGCTTCCTTGGTGGCTCAAACAGTAAAGAATCTGCTTGCAAACCTGGGTTTGATCGCTGGGTCAGGAAGATCTCCTGGAGAAGGGAATGGCTACGCACTCCAGTATCCTTGCCCAGAGAGCTTCATGGACAGAGGAGCCTGGTGGGCTACATATAGTCCATAAAGCCACAAACAGTCAATTATATACTTTTTGAGAACATTTGTCAGTATGTTTGTTTTATTCACCTGTAGTCAGGGGCTTCCTCATTTATATTACTACAGCTTACTCCCATCACACAGCCTTTCCCAGCTACTCTCTTCTGGAGATCTTCTTTCATACATTGACATGGCACTGACATGGATTATATACTGGGGCTTCCTTGGTGGCTCAAACAGTAAAGAATCTGCTTGCAAACCTGGGTTTGATCGCTGGGTCAGGAAGATCTCCTGGAGAAGGGAATGGCTACGCACTCCAGTATCCTTGCCCAGAGAGCTTCATGGACAGAGGAGCCTGGTGGGCTACATATAGTCCATAAAGCCACAAACAGTCAATTATATACTTTTTGAGAACATTTGTCAGTATGTTTGTTTTATTCACCTGTAGTCAGGGGCTTCCTCATTTATATTACTATAGCTCCCTTTCCCATAGTATTTGGCTTAAACCTAGGTAACCAGTAGAAAAGAGCTGTAAAAAATGGGAAATCAAGGAAACTGGGTTCAGTTCTTACCTTCTGAAATTTATTAGCCGTGGGACTAAGGGAAAACAAGGTTTGAATCTCTTCAAGGATTATACAACATAGAATATGAATGAATATTAAGTCTTACTAGAGAGTCAGTGTGCATTAGTGCACTTTGTTTCCACTTTCAATAAATATTTTCTGAATGTATAAAAATGTACAGAAAAGACTGATGCAAACATTGTACTGATTAATCTCCACCCCTAATTGTTTAATGTTCTTGCATATAATTTGGATATTACTCAGATAAACAATATTTAACAATAGTATCCATTTGCCCAAATTATAAAATTCATATTTGTTGGTACTTATGGATGCATGTGACTGAATACCAACTCAAACTAGTGTAAGGCAAAGAAATCTTTAAAACGAGATAGGGAGAGAGAATGAATATTCATTGTCTCAGGAAGCTACAAAGTCCCAGGATTAGGATTAGATTTAGACATAGATGGATCTGGGATGCACAGGTAGTGTCGCTAAGGCTCTGTCTCACTCCATTTTTTTTTCTCCTTTGTGTTGGCTTCATTATTAAGTGATTTGTCTCTAAGTGCAGACAGTAAGGCCAAAAGCAGCACTGGGTTAATCTAGCTCTTTCAAGTAGTATCCTTAGTTGGGAGCCTCTCTACCAACCTGTGTATCAGTCCTCAAGGACTCTTATTGGGTTTGGGTTTTTTTTTTTTTTTTGTCTGTTTGTTTTTTTTTAGTTATATACCTTGAAATAATCACTATGTCCAGCATGTTGAGTTACTCTGAGTACCTCACTGGCTCAGGGTTTTATAGAGGAGGAAGAGTCTCTGACTGACAGCCCCAATAGTTTCAGAGAGAAAAGATACAGCACAGATATAAAATAATAGATACCCTGTCTAAAACAAAAAGAAAAAGTGAGGTTGCGTGAACACAAGTATTCTAGGGCTGGCATAATGGATGTTCTTTGTGTCGCACTCACATTCCTTCAGCGTTCTCACTAAGGACTTTCTTTTGGCCTGACTAACATATAGGGCAGGAAGGCAGTGAGGGGCAGTAAATGCCTCTGGAAATATCACTTGACCAATGATGAGAGAGAAACTGGTGGATATATACCTCAGCTCCCTCTCTCCTCTATTAGGATATCTACAGTTCAGTTCAGTTCAGTTCAGTCACTCAGTCATGTCCGATTCTTTGCGACCCCATGAATCACAGCATGCCAGGCCTCCCTGTCCATCACCAACTCCCGGAGTTCACTCAGACTCATGTCAGTCGAGTCAGTGATGTCATCCAGCCATCTCATCCTCGGTCACCCCCTTCTCCTCCTGCCTCCAATCCCTCCCAGCATCAGAGTCTTTTCCAATGAGTCAGCTCTTTGCATGATGTGGCCAAAGTATTGGAGTTTCAGCTTCAGCATCAGTCCTTCCAATGAACACCCAGGACTGATCTCCTTTAGAATGGACTGGTTGGATCTGTTTGTAGTCCAAGGGGCTCTCAAGAGTCTTCTCCAGCACCACAGTTCAAAAGCATCAATTCTTCGGCACTCAGCCTTCTTCACTATCCAACTCTCACATCCATACATGACCACAGGAAAAACCATAGCCTTGACTAGACGAACTTATATGCTATATAGATTGGTCATAACTTTTCTTCCAAGGAGTAAGCGTCTTTTAATTTCATGGCTGCAGTCACCATCCACAGTGATTTTGGAGCCCCCCAAAATAAAGTCAGCCACTGTTTCCACTGTTTCCCCATCTATTTGCCATGAAGTGATAAGACTGGATGCCATGATCTTTGTTTTCTGAATGTTGAGCTTTAAGCCAACTTTTTCACTCTCCTCTTTCACTTTCATCAAGAGGCTTTTTAGTCCCTCTTCATTTTCTGCCATAAGAGTGGTGTCATCTTCATATATGAGGTTATTGATATTTCTCCCAGTAATCCTGATTCCAGTTTGTGCTTCCTCCAGTCCAGCGTTTCTCATGATGTACTCTGCATATAAGTTAAATAAGCAGGGTGACAATATACAGCCTTGACATTCTCCTTTTCCTATTTGGCACCAGTCTGTTGTTCCATGTCCAGTTCTAACTGTTGCTTCCTGACCTGCATATAGGTTTTTCAAGAGGCAGGACAGGTGATCTGGTATTCCCATCTCTTTCAGAATTTTCCAGTTTATTGTGATTCACACAGTCAAAGGCTTTGGCATAGTCAATAAAGCTGAAATAGATGTTTTTCTGGAACTGTTTTGCTTTTTCCATGATCCAGTGGATGTTGGCATTTTGACCTCTGGTTCTTCTGCCTTTTCTAAAACGAGCTTGAACATCTGGAAGTTGACGGTTCACATATTGCTGAAGCCTGGATTGGAGAACTTTGAGTATTACTTGACTAGCGTGTGAGATGAGTGCAATTGTGCGGTAGTTTGAGCATTCTTTGGCATTGCCTTTCTTTGGGATTGGAATGAAAACTGACCTTTTCCAATCCTGTGGCCACTGCTGAGTTTTTCAAATTTGCTGGCATATTGAGTACAGCACTTTCACAGCATCATCTTTCAGGATGATCTATTAGGACATCTTAGAGTCATGCTTTTCACTGTCTTCTAGAATTCCCTGGTAATACTGGATGGTAGATACCATAGGAATAACCAACTTTAGAGCACATCATTTATTGATTTCTTTCCCTTCCACTGGCTTGTATGTCTGTTTCCCTCTACCCAGGATAAACTCTCTCATTAATTCCTTATACTTACCTCCTTATCTTGGGTCTGCTTCTTGGGAATTAAACCACATCTCCCCAACAAAATCTAGTAAGAAATCTCTAGTCCAAAGTTTTCCAAGTATAATTTGCTCATTGCAATGAATTTCACAAATTTTGAATAGTTACATTTGGATAGTATTATATTTGTCTGTGATATGTGAAAACCAGAAAAATTCTCTAGGTGAGTGACCATCATAATGAAGGCTCAGAATGCATTAGATGGGACAATGCTGTTAGGATTTTTCTCTCACCTTTTCTTTCTGCTAAAACGTTCTGCCATTGCTGTCATTTCCATAGTATCTGAGACCCATGAAAATATTTTGAGCTAGGTTTGAAAGCACTTGGCTCATGCTGCTGCTGCTGCTGCCAAGTCGCTTCAGTTGTGTCCGACTCTGTGCAACCTCCATAGACAGCAGCCCACCAAGTTTCCCAGTCCCTGGGATTCTCCAGGCAAGAACATTGGAGTGGGTTGCCATTTCCTTATCCAATGCATGAAAGTGAAAAATGAAAGTGAAGTTGCTCAGTCGTGTCCAACTCTTCGCAACCCCGTAGACTGCAGCCTCCCAGGCTCCTCCATCCATGGGATTTTCCAGGCAAGAGTACTGGAGTGGGGTGCCATTGCCTTCTCTGATGTGGCTCATATCATGAGCTCAATTCTTAAATCTAACGCAAGAGAAACAGAGTTACTTTCATCATTCTAACCTGTCATTGGCAGGCAGTTTACCCAAATTCAATTAATTTTTGCAAATTAGATATGTGGAAACAGAAAGAAGATAAACTCATATCGATGTGTTCAGTAAATACAGTTAAATTCTTGTTATCAACTATGAGGTTGTAAGAAGTAGGCAACATAGTTTCAGTTCTCAAGGGGAGTTTAATCTAGTGGCAAGAAAAGATTCAATGAATGAAGAGAATGGAGGGATTCTGACAATGTATGTGAAGATTAGTATAAGCAAATACCCTTTTGGAGTTTGGGAAATGAAAGGTAAAGAGGTGGGACTAACATGATGACAAATGGCCAAAAAATAACATATAACATGTTCTTGAAGACACTAACTTGATTGATTTAGCCAATAGGGCTTAATTAAGAATGACTTTTTCCAGATGTCTCTTACTCATGCAGTTTGCATATTGGGGATTTTGAAGTGTTGCTTTTCCATCACTTGCATTTGGATGCTGGGAAGGGATGAAGTGGGAATGATATTGAAAAGAAGAATTTATGCCAAGGGTGTAAGGGAAAAGTATGAGGTTTATGAAGTCATTTGTAACTTCTTCTAAATCACCTTTGTAAGTTTATCTTCTCTTCTCACAGGCTTCTTAACATTAGAGAATTTCATAATTCCATTTTAGATTCTGTTCTTTTATTGAATCATAGCTTTGATGGCCTTATTGATGCCAATGTTTTTAAATATCATCTATATGCTGGTGATTCTCCAATTACCAGTTCAGTCTGGAGCTCTCTCATGAGCTGCAGACTGAGTTTATACAACTGCTTAATCAAACTCTTCACTTACATGTTTAACATATAAACTTAATATGTCTAAGACTGACATGTTACGTCTAACATATCTGACTCTCTCCTTTCCCATAAAATTTTCTTTACCTATAATCTTTCTCATCTCAGATGATGGTAACTTATCCTTTCAGTTACTCAGTCTAAAAATCTTGTAGTCATTGTAAAGTCTTATTTTTTTCTCATAGCCACACATCCAATTCAGTGGAAATCCTGTTGGCTCTATCTTCAAGACATAAACAGACTTTTTCTCACAATATTCATTGCTACTATCCAGGTCCAAAGTAATCATTATCACCTGGATATTGCATTTGCCTTCTACTGGTTTGCAGTCTCTTATCCTTATTTTACCTCGAGACTCTTGGTGAGCCTTATGTCTTGCTTCTGTTCAAAACACTGCAATGACTCTCTCATTTTTTTCAGAGTAAAATCAAAGACTCAGACAGGTCAACAAAGCCCCGTGTGCTATAGCTTCCTGTCACCTCTCTGACCTGCCTCCTATTCCTCTTCCCTTGACAAGTCTGCCCCAAAGCATCACCTGTTTAGCCATTTCTGGAGCCTGACCAGCCCTGCCCTGCTTTAGGACATTTAACTACTGTTCTACCAGTCCACGCATTTGTTTGACTCAGTGTCTCACCTCCTTCATCTCTTCACTCAAACACAACTGTCCTCTGCACCACTCCAACCAAACAGCATTCCGATTCCTCTTGTCTACATTTTTCTACATCATTTCTTCATTTACTTGTTCTTATGTTACCACTTACCTACATCATTCCTATATTTGCTTCCTTTCCTGGTACTTACAACTGCTAGTACACTGTATTATTTAGTTTTTAGTCATGTGTCTTGTTCATTATCTTCACTGGAAGCAGGCAGAGCTGTCTCCCCATGTTGTTCACTGATGCTTCCTGTGCTAGTTCCACTGCTGAGTAACAAACTGCCCACAAATGTAGTGGCTTAAAATGGTGAAAATTTATCAGCTCACAGTTCTCTGTAGGTCATAAGCCTGGCATGGTTCAACTGGGTTTTCTGCCTACAGTTTCACAGGCTGACATCAAGGTGTTGGCCACCCTGGGTTTTTATCCGGGGGCCCCCTAGGGAAGAATTCACTTCCAAGCTCATTCACCTTGTTGGCAGAATTCAGCTCCTTGTAGTTGAAGAGCTGAGGTCCCCATCCTTTGCTGACTGTTGACCAGAGTCTTTGCTTTCAGATCCTAAAATCCCAAAGGCCTCTTGCAACTCTTTTTTGCATGTGATTATTCATCTTTCAGCCTATAATGGCATATTGTATCCTTTGTATGCTTCAAATCACTTTGACTTTTCCTTTTACCCCTTACTTCTGCTTTTAAGAGCTCATGTGATTACATCAGGCCCACTTGGGCAATCTAAAACAATCTCCCTATTTTAAGGTCAACTGACTAGTAACCTTAACTGAATCTGCAAAGTCCCTTTTGCCATGTAATGTAACATATTCACAGGAGCAGTAATGGAGAATAAAGGTCATGGGGGTCAAGTTTCTACCGACCGCATTTCCTAAGCATCAAGAACTGTGTCTTCCTGGCATGTAGTACAGGTGAATGATTCTGTGGCAGTGGACACCTGGGCTAGAGGATTTATTTGCAGAAAGCTGGTTGTTTGCCTGATGCATTTGGAAGAAAAATTTCCAAATCCTTCCAATTTGAGTGTTTTGGAATGTAAAAAATCAATTGTTTGTTTTGTTCTCTGAAGGAGGAAGAATCTAGAAGTGAGAGAAAGAAACAGAGAGAAAAAAAGACGAAAAGCCAGGGAGGAATCAAGGTGAGATCAGAATGAGAATGTCCAAGGCCATGTGCCCGGGAGCCTCTGACTTTCTGTTTCACACACACTGAAAGCAGTGATTTTCCACCTTTGTTAATGTGGTCAGTCCCAAGACTCTCACTCTGGTGTGCCAGATGTGGTTTTTCCAGACTCTTAGAGCTGTAATTGTTTAACAAACCAGATACCCTTAGAGGTTAGCATGTATGTGCAGCCACACAGTCGGCCTGAAACAGGAGTTCTGGTAGATGCAGCAGGTTCACAGGGTGCCCAGGACTGGGGTGTTTGGGATGGAACTCATGGCTTTTTCTCCTTCTTGGCAATAACATGTCATTTTATCTTTATTACATTAAAGCACAAGATATTTGAACTTAAATTTGAAAGATTACTTCATTTCCTACCAGAATGCTTAAACTCCACAGGGAAGTCGATTTGGTAAGTATGGAAATGTTTGAATATCAGAAAACTTTAAATTAATTGAAAATGATAAATTAGTCATTTTTCAGCCTTGTGTCTGGATTCACTCAATCCCGAATATGCTGCCAGTTTAGAACTCTTCTCCCCTTCTCCACAGTGAATTCTCAGAGTCCACATTCAAAGTACAGGGGTCCAGCTGGCCGATCTTTTCCTGTAAAATTCAGCTTGGCTCTTTTAACTGGCTCACTAGGAGAATCCTTCCCCTGACTGAGATGACAGCTTTGGGTGTCCTCCAAAAGTACGATTCTGCATGGTCTTTTCACTTTCTGATGAAATTATGCTAGGAAAAAAGATATTATGTTAAAAACTTGTTTAATTTAAGAAAGAATGAGGAATTTTCCCTTCTAATTTTGTCATCTCTTCCACTAGCTTTTCTTCATCCAGTCATCTAACAGACTTGTGTTGAATGATCTCTCACAAAGCAAACCTGGGCTAGTATATTGGATAGATAGGTTTGGGAATCATTTCAAATAGTTTGAATTTGTTGACTGAATTCTAGTAGAGAGTAGGATGGGCATAGGAAGGGGGAGAAATTATTTGAGGGAACTGATGGGGGTACTCTGTGGCCTAGAGCAGAGAAAGGCAATCTACAATCTGTATACAGATTGCAAGTAAAGAATGATTTTGTAATTTCAATTAGTTGAAAAACTTCAGAGAACTAATTAAAAAAAAACTTGTAACACATGAGACTTACATGAAAGACAAATTTCTGTGTTCATAAATAAAGTTGTATTGGAACACAGAATGTTCATTCATTTTATATTGTCTATGTTCATGTTAGAACTGAATAGTTACAACAGATGTGAGTGTGGCCAGCAAGATACTATTATCATAATAAACAAAAATATTTATCACCTTGCCCTTTATAGAAAGCTTTCTTGCCCCTGAAAAGGGGTTAAGAAAGAGATCTTCATTCATTCTTTAGGAGCTGAAGCAAAATAACTTACTGCAGAACACCAGGCTGTGGTGGACAGCTAGGGGCTAAGGCTTAGGAATTGCAGATGAGATTTTAGGTAGTAAGAAGTTACAGGAGTAGAATGACACATCTCCAATGGCAGGGCAGGGGAGGAGGCATCCCAGGGGCTCAGTCCTGGCAACGCACAGATGTCACTTGCTCAAGTAACAAGCAGTCTAGGTTCCATGGTAAAAATAGTATTAGAAGCGATTGGAACTCTTGTAGTTACAAATAATAGAAATCCTACTCAAATTTAAACCACAATGAAACTTACCGGCTCACATGACAAGTTTCAAGGGCTCTAGCTTATTCTCTAAGCTCTACTGATTTGTGTAACTTTACTTTGCAAGTATGTCATTTTTACGTGGCAGGTGAGATGGTAACCAGCCCCAGAATCACAGCCTTCCCGTTTAGAGCAGTCCCAGCAGGGGCTCTGATTTTCTTGGCATGGTTCATATACTATTTCCTGAGTACTTCCTGAGAATGAAACAATAATAGAGAATTTTGATTAGCAAATCTGTGCTACCACAAGAATGGATTCTGAGCTAGAAAAAGGATTTCTATTATCAGAAGATTAGTCAGGGTTCCAGATAAAGACAACAGATGTCAGCTTCAAGTGAGGCAGTTGTGGAGAAACGGCATTGACATGGGGTAGCAGGGTAATGAGTGTAGCATGTCTGGGCAGTCCTTCAGTAGCTGGGTGGGCCAAGAAATTGAATATAAAATAGATATTCCATACATATGTGTTAGTATACTGTATTGGTGTTTTTTTTCCTGACTTACTTCACTCTGTATAATAGCTCGTTTCATCCACCTCATTAGAACTGAAACCAATACAATATTGTAAAGTAATTAACCTCCAATTAAAATAAATAAATTTATATAAAAAATAGATATTGTCTGCCTGTCGTGGGCTGCTTTTGAGCTCAGGCACACACCCTAAAATCAGATAAGAGGTCTTGGACGAGGTCTAAAGTTCCAAGAAAGTCTAGTACAAAGTCAGATTTGTGATTACTGGACCCTTGCACACAACCCCAGGTTAAAATGGTTTGGGGAAATATGTTACACATTGATGAATGTCACTTAGGCCCTTATAGTGTGCAGTCTGTTTCTCTTGATTCAAATGGTAGAAAGATAAATAAGTAACTATAATCTAGTGAAGTTTAAATACTAAAACAGACTTATATGCTGAGATCTTAGAATGCATGAGTGTTTAAGTTGGGTCTTCTGAAAAAGTTACCTAAAAGGTCAACTAGGAAAAGATCCCTTAACAGGTAATACCATATATGCAAAGACGTGAGTATTAAAATGCATACTTTGTCTAGGTGCTAAGCTAGGTGCTGTTAACTCTCTATTTGATGCATAGTTTAACCAATACCACACTGCTTATGGTGAAACCAGAAGATGAGGTTTTGCAATCAGAGGAGAAGTACAGGATGATAAAGACTCCTTCCTGGGGCCAATGGGTAGAGAGTGACATGTTCAATGGAGGAAGAGATTAAAACAATAAGCATCTGATTAGCAGGAAAAGTAATGAGTTCAGATTTGGAAAATTTGAGTCCCTGATGCTGTGTGATAATCAGCTATCAGTATTTCATTGGTAGCTGGAAATGTGGATTAGAGCTCAGATAACTAGTTCAGGAATTTTGTGCTTACTCTTCTCCTGGTATCCACAGGAGATTAATAAAAGCACCATCATTGCTCCTTATGAAGTCTGAGGTTTTCTGTAGACCTACTTCCTCTGACTATTGGCGTTCTCAATTTTCTATTCATTAGCTGTCTCAGCTGCTCAAGCACCTCTAATTTTGTACTTGAAGTGTTGGGATGATAATCTTCCATCCTGAATCTCAACAATAGCTTTGCATTAGCCACTTGGTATATTAGGTGTAATTCTTTGTTTAATTCTTCGACTTAGGATTAGGCTTCTGATTGACCCCTTAATTGGATCTTGGTCTTCTGGAGGTTCTGTTCTTAGAATATGGTCAGTGGCTCCAAGAGCCACAAGGAAGAGAGCTATTCTGCATTATTACCACCATGTATTTTTGCTGGACTTCTACCTTATGGGAACAAAAGCTAATATTGTATACTGAGAAGAATAATTGACATCCCATAATGCATCTAGCCTGATATAGGGATGATCTCCTGCATCAGAACCAATAGAAGACATTATTAAAATGAGCAGATCCCTGGAATGAAAGATCTAAAGAAACAGAATCTCTGGTTGGAGGGGTGAAGTCCAGAGTAAGTTTTTTGTTTTTCTTTTTTTGTAAGCACTGTGATCATTCTTATGCACACATCTGTGCCTATCTGTGAACATAGCTGTGAACCACAGACTTAAAGCAAGAAGAAAAGATGCTTACATTTGACTAAAAACTGAAAAGTTGAAAAGGTTAACAATGATATTTCCTTTACAAACCGTGTCTCTGGAAAAAAATTGTAAACACTTGAAAATAATAAAAATTTATAAACATGAAAACAGGGTCACCCACAATTCCACACACAAAAAGGCTATCAAAGTTAACATCTTGGTAAATATCTTTTAGTCTTTTCTATATGTATATTGTCTTCTATTTTATATATATATATATATACGTATTTCAAACTTCATCAGTAGCTTTTAGAGTGTGTTACTCACTCAAAGTGTTGCACATATTTTTGAATTTTATTTAACTTCTTCAAGAATATTATATAAATATATGTATAATTTCCCATCTACAGTTCATTTTACTCTAAATGTTATCCTGTGTTGCTTATTGTTTATGTTTGTGTCTGGGTTACTTCCCTAATCCTATTAGTCCAGTGTCAGAAGTGAGCTTCCTGTCTTCTCCAGCTTTGTGTTTCCAAGATTCAAGCAGGCCTGAGATCCTACCTGAGTTTCAGCTATTGATGACATCATCAGAGCAACTTTGATAGCACAATAGTGAAACAGAAACTAAGCTGAGGAATAAATGGAAAATAACGAATTAAAGGCTGAGAATTTCAATTACTCTTTCAAAAAATTACTGTTATTGGGAAGTGAAAGGAGAGAATGAGTGCTAAAAATGAAAGAAAAAATGAAGAAATTGTTTTGGGAGTGAAAGACACCTGAATATGCTGGTTGAGGAGAATGAATGGGCGGAGAAGAAAAGAGTGAACCTACAAAAGGGATTTATTAAAAATTAACTTTTCAGATGATATGGAGGGACTGAAATCTTGAGTACACATGGGAATGTTTGCCTTGGAAAGGATTAGAGACAAGACTTTCTTTGAGTTAGAGGTGGCAAAATACACGATGAATCTATGGGAATGTTTCGAGGTACTTTGATGTAGTTTGCACATATATGCTTGGTGTATAAGATAAGATACTCTGCCAAGGCTGAGGTGGGAGTGCAGAGGGAGCTTCTGGGGGTGACAATAGAGCCTACAATATGGTGATGGGAAATTAAAGGACCAAGGGCAAGGAAGAGGAGGCCCCAAAGATGAGATTCATGTTATAACAGCTCCACACAGAATGACTTTGTAATCTTTAGTGACACCAAGCAGGCAAAGTGTGGTTCAAATCCCAGAAGTTCAGATCAATGTAGGGTTTAACTGGGAAGATATACTGTAGGACAGCTACACTATTCTTTGTTCTCATCCATCTAGTTTATTCTAATGACAGTATCTAATCTAGTATCCTCTCCTTCCTTTTGCACAGTGCCCCTAAGTCAGGTTTGTTATTCATTTATCCATCCTCACTGCCAGAGAGTGGGATACTGATTCTCAACATAGTTGTGAAACGTGTGCAATTTGTTTATCTTTCCTTGTCCTCACCAATATCTCTACCCAACCTCCACAACATGTGACCTATGGTCTCAGCATGTTTTGTGCTGGAAGCATTTCTCACTTTCTTCTCATGCTTTCTGACACTTCTACAGGAATCAACCTACTTATAAAGGATCAGTGAATTGAGGGCTCAGCTACTCCAAAAGAAAGAAGAGGGCATGAGGAAGAGTTTAGAGAATAAAGCATCCTAAGAAACAAAGCATGAGACCAGAAACTACAGAAAGACAAGATCAGGAAGAAATTCTTCAGGGAAAACAGGAGCAGTGATATCTTCCACTGAGTTGTTTATTTTACTCTGCTGTAGTGACATCCTAAACTTAGGTGTGCAGGAGACCTGGGTTCGATCCCTGGGTTGGGAAGATCCCCTGGAGAAGGAAATGGCAACCCACTCCAGTATCCTTGCCTGGAAAATCTCATGGATGGAGGAGACTGGTGAGCTGCAGCCCATGGGGTCACAAAGAGTCAGATACGACTGAGCGACTAACACTAACACTAGTGACGATTCATATAGTCGTCAGTAAAAGTTTTTAGATGCACAAATCAAAGACTAAAGGGAGGGAGGGGTGTAGATTAATTTTTTTTTAAATTTACTAACTGGTTGCTTTCCTTGGACAAACTAGCTTCTATCTCAGTTTCTACCTTTGTGAAATATCATGACCTTTACCTTGAAAGATTATTATAGGCCCCTCATTAAGTGTTATTCTGTATTTCTTGTCCACAAAGCCTTGGTAGGTGATAGATTAACTATGATAGAAAAACTAAAATAGTACAAATGTATCAGTAGGTGTACTTGTGGTGGTAATTATTTTTACCAATTTTCCTTTTGGGGTATATTTTCAGTTTTATTAGAGGTCCTGAGTGCCTGAGTTTGGAAGACTTCTTACCATTATGAGATATTTTTGTTTATATTTTTGTTACACAGTGTATGAGATAGCTCGTGTCCTGTCCTAGCAGGCCATGGCTAACTGGAAAGGTGGAAGGTAGCACTGCAGGGTCCAGAGAGACCTGGAAGCAGGCCTGGCTGGTAGAGTGAAGCAGGCTATAAGGATAAGCCCACCTGGAGGTGTGAGAACAAAGTCCAGGTAGAAAGTAGGACAATATTTGAGAAATGCACCGAAAGATCATCAGTAAGCAGACCAGGTCATGGAAGTCCAACAGAAAGTGCAAGATTGATGTCACAAGCAGATGGAGCATAGTAATGACCAGCAGCAGAAATCTTAGAGAGGTTAATATTCAGCAATTAGCATTTAGTCAGATGCCTCAGTGGATGTTTCCAAGGATGTCCATCAGCAGAAGACAAGCTTTTGGATCAAAGTGGCTAATAAGGAATAAGAAATATCCCTGAATTCCAAAAGGCTATGAAGTGCTTACTATAGATAACCAGGATGAGGCTTGGGCATAAGAAATCAGATAAAGAAGTTGAGAGAGTATGATCTTAACACAAGTTATAACTGGAGCTGAGGATCAGAGCTGTTCAATAACAAGAACCACAGATGCTGAGCACTGTATTAGAGTTCTTTAGAGCCCATCCTTAATCTCCTACTGATCTTACACACACATATAGACCTTAGGGTTTTATGGTTTGCTATTAGGACATGGAAACTATGCAAGCAGAAGACAGACAATCCATTAAAGAGAGAAGATAAGACTCCAGAACGTATAGCCAGGATAACTCTAAACTGTTGCTTGTACCATTCACATGTGTGAATAAAAAGGCAGACTTGGGAATGAGCCATTAATCATGTCACACCTGGAGCCAATGGCACCAGGCAATCAACAGGTATTTATGCTGTCACCTGTCCCTTTGTATAAACAGCATGACATGAAAAGTCCTTCACAGCTCAACCTTTCCAGCCCCTTCTTGCTGTCTGGGAAATACCTACTCATCCTTCAAGATCCAGCCAAAATGTTACCTTCTCTGTGGAACTCACCTAAAGCCCCTCAAGGCAATATGAATCAGTCTTCCTCCCTCCTCTCCAAGCAGAGTGCATAGTGTCCTCCATAATCCTTTTATCATCTTCATCTCTTTATATCTCCATCTCTCCCACTGGAGGTGAACTCCTCCAGGGCAAAAACTGCCTTATTTACTCTGGTTTCCCAGTTTCTCATTTTGATCTTGCCACAATCTCATGTGGTTGCCCAATGAGGATACTGTAGCCCAGAATGTGAATGACTTGCCCAAGGATATCCAGCTAGTTTAGAGCAGAACTGGGATTAGAAATCAGGTCACCTGATTATCCAGCGCTGTTTCTTCTGCACTTTTCTGCATCCTCCCCACCTCCATCTAATGATTACAATGATCTTTAAAATTTCACAGCACCTTTAGTAACATTTAAACATTTATTTTTTATCTCATGCTTATAGAGCTCATCCAGGGGCTTCCCTGGTGGCTCAGATAGTATAGAATCTGCCTGCAGTGCAAGAGACCTGGGTTCAGTCACAGGGTCATGAATATCTCCTGGAGAAGGAATGGCTACTCACCCCAGTATTCTTGCATGGAGAATCCCATGGACAGAGGAGACTGGCAGGGCTACAGTACACGGGGTCACAAAGAGTCGGACATGACTGAGTGACTAACACACACACACACGTGAGTGCCTCTGAGGTAGGTAGAGGGGTCCTCATTGCCTCCTTTTAGATATTCCTGAGTTGAGGCGATTAGTGAATTATTCAGTCTCAGAAAGAGTTATTGAAAGAGCCTCCAACTTGTGCTTGACCACCAGGCAACCCTGTCATATAGTACAGGCTGTTAGCTTTTTGAGGCTGTTATCAAGGCAACAGGAAGAAACGAGTTAGACTATGCTTGTCACCTCTTGGGTTGTTATTTATTTCTCCCGCAGTTTTAGAAAAAAGTTAGAACTCTTCCCTAGAGGGACTCTACTAATGTGGGTGATTCCTCACTGTCCTTTATTTCGCACATATGTCTTAGGAGTTAAAAGTAGGTGAGCTGGAAGCAGGAGACCTCCTGAGCCAATGTGAATTCTCTTTCTCAGAGTCTGTCTCAATGGCATAACTCTACCTGCCTTGCATGAAAAAGCTTTTTACTATAGTTTATTTTAAAGAAAGGTACTTTCTGCTCACACTCATTTCCCTAAAGGAACTTTTTATTGGGAATCTGAGATGAAACACTGTTCTTAAGGAACATACCCAGTGTGGCTAGGTCACATTTCATTCTTGTTTACAAGGGCAGGGTTCTATATAAGACCATATGGCACCATGCTGACATTTTAAAGGCAACACTTGCTTCATAAGTTACTTTGTAGCACTAAATGAGAGCCCCAGTAACTTGAAAGATTATGTCTTTCTCAATTCCAGTGTAAGTGTGACTATGCTTAGTCTCCAGTGAAAGGTTTTCTTCTTCAGGGAGCATGTTTGTTAGCAACAAAAAACGCTGTCTCAAAACTAGCTTGATCCTAAACATTCACATGGTCAGAAAATGTCTGGATAAAATATTTCCAGCCCATTACCTTGATGTACTATTTTTTTTTTCCTTTTAAGCCAGATCTAATTAGTTACATGTGTAGAAATAAATGTGGGACTCAGTAATTTCAGATTTTTATGCACCTTTCATAATGAGAACAGGGAATAGAATTTCTCAACAGGGTAAAAGGAATAGGGGTGTGTGAGCTTGCAATTACATAAAATAGCCCTGGAATTTAAAGACAGAACTCTATGTTTAGTGCAAGGGCTCACTAAATTTAAGATGGACTTATGTATTATGAGGTTTGCTTAGAAAAGATAAGAAAAAGTGCCTTCTAAGAAAATATTATTTTCTTTTCTCTCTATCACAATGTTGCTACATTAGCTTCAAAAACAGATAAGCAAGACACAAACAGATGTATTTTTCTTTTATGCAAGAAGTCTTGGTCAAACTTCATGAGATTTCAAAAGTTATTCAAATTTGGAAAATAAAGAAAATGAGGCTAGTGTTGTCTACCAAACAAGACACACTAGCGTATTTTGTATGTTTTTTTTTTTCTCGTTTCCACAAATTATTTGCTTGAATTGAATGTTTTATTGTATCTGATATGGTATAGGTAAATATATTTGAATTGCTTCAAGCATGTTGAAACACTATTGATGAGATTGGCATGGCAGAAAAACTGCAAAAATGTGTAACAGAGAAGACTCCACGCTGGTCCTATTCCTTTAGTTCTAAATCTTGTGCCTGTACTGAGTCATGCTGGTTTTGCACCTTTGTAAAAGAATGTTGCCTGCAGCCTAAAATGTACGTGATAGCCCCTTCTCAAAGCTCTGACCTTTGTAGGTACAATTTTCCACTCATGTAGCAAAAAACGTTGCAGAACAGAAAATAACAGCTTCTTGTTGGAACAAGACAGTGTTCTTACTGGAACACTGTGAACAAATCTAAGCAGGCAACTATAAGAGCAAAGGATTCTGACACCAAGAAGTTTGCAACAACTAGCTACACCCTCTCCCCTTTTCGTATAAAAGGTGCCTGAATTCTAAGATGGTTCTTTGGGATACTAGTTCAACATCTTCTTGGTCTGCTGGCTTTTTGAATAAAGTCGCTGTTCCTTACCCCAACAACTCTTCTCAATTTATTGGCTTGTCATGCAGCAAGTGATGGAAGTTTGGACTTGGTAACAAATAAGCATAATTACTCCCCTCACTCTCATATCTTCACCCCTGGCAAAGTGACTTTGCAGCTCTTCTCACTAGAAGATACAATCACTTTCTCTACCTCTTCAACCTGGAGTGGCCTTAGCTAAGATGGTGGTATAGTATTCTTTGACTAACAGAATGTGGCAGAAACAATGATATTCCAGTTCTGTCGATATGCCTCAAGAAGCCATATATGTTTCTGTTCTTTCTCTGGGACTTTTGCATACATCTTGAGACTCAGCCCAGGCCTGCCTGCTCTAAGATGAGAGACCAAGAAAAACAGAGCTAAGTCATTCCAACTGAGGACTTCTAGACAGGCCATCTCCTCACCAGACTGAAAACTGATCACAGTCACATGAACAAGTCAGCTCAGCTAAGCCAGTTTAGAAGTGCCCAGGTAACTGACAGATAGCTGAGCAAAGTAAATTCTGTCGGATGCCTGTGAGGTTTGTTTGCTTATTATGCAGTATTGTTGTGGCAAAGGTAAATGATTACAATGGTAAATATTTATTTATGTTAACACTTTCAGTCATAATAATGAAACCTCTCTACTTATGGAACTTTCATTTAAAAGCATACATAAATAAATGACAAGCTAAATTTAAGGGGGGAAAAAGTGTCAACTTCGTATTCCACCAACAGATAGTAAGCTATCTCAGTATAGTAGCTCTTGGGGACATTCTGACACATGAAGTTACAGAAAGTCTTTTACAATCTAACCTGTTTGTGCATGGAAGAGCTTCTGTAGAAGGTGGTTCTTCTTAAGTTAGCCAGCAGTTTCTTTTATCACAGTTGATATTTAAACTGAAATGAATTTATAAATTAAGTAATATTTTTCCTGTGAAAGACATCTCCTTTGACCAGGTTTTTGACACTCACTTTGTTTCTCTTTTTAAGACATATTTTTTCTGCCTGCTTCTGAAATGATGGTATAACTGCTCTAAGAAACTATCCTTTGGAAAGAGGTATCTTACATATTTGATAAACCACAAAGCCCCACCTCACCCTGCCTCCTATTTCAAAGCCAGACAAGCAAGTAAGTCATTTTTACATGAGAGCTTAGTTCCTAAAGGAGCATGTAGGCTCACTGAACAGTCTGGAAAATGAGTGATAAAGCTTGCCAACCAAGGTTGACCATGGTTTACCTGGAAAAAGTGTTACTGAGTTCAAGCTCATACTGCTTGCCACATGCCAGGTCAATAAACTGAGAGACAAGTTGTTGGGGCAAGAAATAGTGATTTTATTCAAAAAGCCAGCAAAGCAAGAAGATGGTGAATTAGCATCCCAAGGAACCATCTTAGAATTCAGGCATTTTTTATACTAAAAGGGGAGACGGCATGGCTGGTTGTTACAAACTTACTGGTACAAGAATCCTTTGTTCTTGCACTGCCTGCTTAGTTCTGGTCTCAGTGTTCCTGTAACTTCTGACAAGATCACTGTTATTTTCTGTTCTGCAACTTTTTATTCCTACATGAATGGAACAGTGTTGTATCTTTAAAGGTCAGAGCCTTGAGAATAGGCTATCATGTATATTTTAGGCTATAGGCAACATTTTTTCACAAAGGTGCAAAGCCAGCATGACTAAGTACAGGCACTAGAGTACAAGAGTTAGGCATAGAGAAATAGATCCAACATTTAAGGTTTGTTTCCTGTTACAAAAGTAAAAGCCAAGAGAATATGTAAGAGCAACTCAAACCCAGTAGATACTCAAAAGATATGAATTCATGACGAGGAAGTACTTTTCTTCAGTTCACTGCAGAGAGAAACTATACTTAGAAACTATAACTTGTTGATTTTATCTCTTGGGAGTAAAGAATGCAGAATCCCAGCCCCACCTCCAACAGTCGTATGACTTCTGTGTCTCTCACCTGTAATAATATTACCTGATAATAATATTAATTGTCTCGTAGGGTTAGTAGGGAGATTAAATGACTGAATATTTGTAAAGCTCTTGGAACAGCACCTGACATGTGGTAAATGTTTAAGTCAAAAGCTAAAAACTAGAAACTGAGGACTTGTGGTTTCCAATCCAGCATGTAAGAAACTAGAAGTTGACACTGTCTTAACAAGTAAAAGACTGGATACAGTGCAAAATAAATACTTCTTTTTAGATTTTTTAGATTCATGAGGTCACAGGGCAAACCACTTCCCACCCCCACAACCCCCTCCCTGCAACCCTGCATTGGAGAAACAGGTAAATACAGAGAATCACATCCTACTGGAGCGGGATCCAGTGTCCTGAGAAGAAAGACTTGAACTGTAATTGATGAATTGCTGGAGGCTCAGAGTTGGCAAGTCTTAAAGCTAAAAAGTCCTGGGGGAATCAATCATCAGAGACTCTCACACTTTTGTGAATTTGACCTCCAGAAGCTTGACCAGGTTCTCACAGAGAGAAATCCTCTCAGGATCCTACAGTGCGAGGGTAAAGAAATAATTTTGAAATATTCCAGAATACTTCCTCTTTTCTACTTAATGACATCTGCCCTTGGGAGAAACTATTAATAATAGTTAACCAGAGACCAATGTGCTAGAGTTTTATCAGAGTCTAAGCAACCCAAGGAGAAGGAAATATTCAACTTCAGCCAACTGTAGCCATCCCGACCCAGCTGGGAGGGGGGCAGAGAAGAGTGAGAAGGACAAGTGAGCTTCACAGTCCAGAGGTAGAGTGCGGAAGACTGAAGCCTATTCGTCAGCCTACAGAATGCCTTCTGTCCCTCATAGCTCACCAGCATATCACCAAAGACCTTTCTAAAGCAGTTGCTTTTATCAGGCACATTATATTCAGTTATCAAAAAAAACTTATAAAACGAATCAAAAGACAAAAGCAGTATGAAAAGCAGAGCAAGCCTCAGAACTAGACTCAGATAGGACAGAGATTTTGAAATTGTCAGACTACTAACTTTTTTAATGTTGTCCGACTTATGATCATGTCAATAATATTAACTGAGAGCCATTGGTAACATAAAGTGTGGTCTCTGTTCCTGTGCGCATTGTGTTTCAGTTGGGAAGATGGAATCCACCAGCACAGATGGCATACCAAATAACTCAGCAGCACACACACATAAGGACTGGGCAAAGTTAAATCCTTTCTGGAGTAACCAGAGAGATATGGCGTTGTATCAGAGAAGCAGTGCCTAGAAAAGCTAAGTTCTGATGTGGGTCAATGGGAGGTTTCAGAAAGTGAATGTCAAAGATTGAAAAAAATGTTGTCAATCTTTTTCATTATAGAAGTAACTCAAATCCCTAGAATTACCCATGATAAGTGAAAGAAACAATTTATACTCAGTCTCTTAGCCTCTGGAAGGAGTTTATGCAGCTTTCAAAGGTAAATAATTTAGACCCAGAGGAAAGCTTACACACTGAGAGAATCTGGTCTGATATTTGAGGTGTTTCTGGGAACATCATTTTCCGAGACAGTAGAATACTAAAAGTCAGCTGTGAGAAAGTGAAAATTAACTTACAGACAACAGTGGAGTTGTCAACTACTTTGCTTCTTTTAATTTTTTTTTGTCTTGCTGAAAAAGATGAATTTGGTACATGGTAATTAGCTGCTCTGCTTTGCTTCCTCTTTGTAACCTGATGGGCCCTACCTTATGAAACAATTGGTGTTCTTGCACCATAGACATTTCTTGACAAATGTGAAAGTGTGTGTTCACCCAGATGGATGAAAACACCACTTGTAATGACAGGAAGCCATATTAGAGGGCAAGATTGCTGGGGATTTGCATTCCTCCAGCTAAGGTGTTTGGGAGGTTTATTCTTCCTTTTTCAAATCTTTTGGGAAGGTGGATACAGCAGTTCAAGAAAAGAGATGCCACGATTCTGACAAGTTAATTAAGCTTTCACTTCTGAGTATTATATGTATAGCAAAGAAGAAAAACCTTAATTTCTTTGTACTGTCTGACAAAAAAGAAACACAAGATAAATGCAGGCAGATTCTTTCAAAGTTGTCCTTATTACTGATTCCTAGTCTGCAGAACAGAGATTTTAGAAGTCTAAATCAGAACAAATGAAAAGTCTCAGCACCTTTTATCTTTCTGTAATTTACATATGTATCTACATATATCAATAGATATAAGGATGTTTTTCACCAAAATGCGAAAGATGAAGAACCCACCCTTAGAATCCTCCCTACATGTGTTTCCTCAACTTTCACTTAATTTCACCTCCAGTGTGGAAAATGAAACAGTGTGGGAGTCAGAATTTTGACCCCTTCTTGTCTTCACTCTCTGTTGTTGTACCTGTGATTGTATTACATGGACAATGGATGCTTGCAAACATAATTAAGTTTAATAAATCAGTTCAGTTCAGTTCAGTCACTCAGTAGTGTCTGACTCTTTGCAACTCAATGAACCTCAGCATGCCAGGCCTCCTGTCCATCACCAGCTCCCAGAGTTTACCCAAACTCATATCCGTCAAGTCGATGATGCCATCCAACCATCTCATCCTCTGTCATCCCCTTCTCCTCCTGCCCTCAATGTTTCCCAGCATCAGGGTATTTTCCAGTGAGTCAGCTCTTTGCATCAGGTGGCCAGAGTACTGGAGTTTCAGCTTCAACATCAGTCCTTCCAATAAACATCCAGGACTGATCTCCTTTAGGATGGACTGGTTGAATCTCCTTGCAGTCCAAGGGACTCTCAAGAGTCTTCTCCAACTCCACAGTTTAAAAGCATCAATCCTTTGGTGCTCAGCTTTCTTTATAGTCCAACTCTCACATCCATACATGACTACTGGAAAAACCATAGCCTTGACTAGATAGACCTTTGTTGACAAAGTAATGTCTTGCAGTTTTAATATGCTACTTGGGTTGCTCATAACTTTCCTTCCAAGGAGTAAGCATCTTTTAATTTCATGGCTGCAATCACCATCTGCAGTGATTTTGGAGCCCCCCAAAATAAAGTCAGCCACTGTTTCCACTCTTTCCCCTCTATTTCCCATGAAGTGATGGGACCGAATGCCATGATCTTCGTTTTCTGAATGTTGAGCTTTAAGCCAACTTTTTCACTCTCCTCTTTCACTTTCATCAAGAGACTTTTTAGCTCCTCTTAACTTTCTGCCATAAGGGTGGTGTTATCTGCATATCTGAGGTTATTGATATTTCTCCCGGGAATCCTGATTCCAGCTTGTGCTTCCTCCAGCCGAACGTTTTTCATGATGTACTCTGCATATAAGTTAAATAAGGAGGGTGACAATATACAGCCTTGATGTCCTCCTTTTCCTGTTTGGAATCAGTCTGTTGCTCCATGTTCAGTTCTAACTGTTGCTTCCTCATCTGCATACAGGTTTCTCAAGAGGCAGGTCAGGTGGCCTGGTATTCCCATCTCTTTCAGAATTTTCCACAGTTTATTGTGATCCACACAGTCAAAGGCTTTGGCATAGTCAATAAAGCAGATTACTAAATAGTTGACTTTAATATGGGAGATTTTACTGTATTATCCAAGTGGATGTAACATAATCACACAAGCCTTTAAGAGAAGAAGAGGAAAGCACGGAGATTCAAGGCATTAGAAGGATTCAGTGAACCAACCCTGTTAGGTCCAAGATGAAGGAAGTCACATGTCAAGGAAATGGTAATGTCATTCCTGTAATCACAAGGAAGTGGATTCTATCAACAGTCAAAGAGCTTGGAAGCCAATCCTGAGCGTCACGTGAAAAACAACCTCAGATGATGCTCTGATTTTATGCTAATGAGATCGTAAACAGAGTCTAGTTGTGCCATGCCATAAAACTGGCCTGTAGGGTCTATGTGCTAATAAATGGCCAGTGTTTCAAGCTGCTGAGATTGTGGTGATTTGTTAAGACAGCAGTGAAGAACTAATACTTTTGATTTTAACCAGTTTATTATGTTGCATTTATACTGACCACATTATAACTTAATATTCATTTTCAGATACTATATACTGCATTATCGATGAACACGTCCTAAGTATATACGTTGTATATATCATGCATGTGTGATCAGTTGTGTCTGACTCTTTGAGACTTGATGGACTATAGCCCACCAGGGTCCTCTGTCCGTATAATTTTCCAGGCAAGAATAGTGGGGTGGGGTGCTATTTTCTACTTCAAAATGTACATGCTTATATAGGCATGCTGCTGCTGCTGCTAAGTCACTTCAGTCGTGTCTGCCTCTGTATGACCCCATAGACGGCAGCCCACCAGGCTCCCCTGTCCCTGGGATTCTCCAGTTATAATTTTCCAGGCAAGAATAGTGGGGTGGGGTGCTATTTTCTACTTCAAAATGTACATGCTTATATAGGCATGCTGCTGCTGCTGCTAAGTCACTTCAGTCGTGTCTGCCTCTGTATGACCCCATAGACGGCAGCCCACCAGGCTCCCCTGTCCCTGGGATTCTCCAGGCAAGAACACTGGAGTGGGTTGCCATTTCCTTCTCCAATGCATGAAAGTGAAAAGTGAAAGTGAAGTCACTCAGTCATCTCCGACTGACTCTTAGCGACCCCATGGACTGCAGCCCACCAGGCTCCTCCGTCCATGAGATTTTCTAGGCAAGAGTACTTAAGTATTCAAATAAGTTGTTTTTTTTCTCCTTCAAAAATGTTTCTGTAGGTAGGCCTTCCAGTGAGTTCTGAGATATTTCTGAGTTAAGTGAATTCACATGAATCAAGGGGCTAACTGAATTTAGGTACTCATTAAATGGCATTCTGGCTCAATACATAGAGTCAAGGATTTAGGATCTACAAAGGGAGTGTTATATTGGGCAGCCTGCCTGGATTGCTGTCTGATACTGTGTCTCATCCTTCCTGGCACAGAGTCTATGTTTTTCTTAGCAATGTTCCACCTCCAACACACACATACACACATACACACATACACACACAATCACATATGCACATACCTTGCCCTCACTGTTAGTCATTTGGGTGTTCTTGCTTGGAGAATCCCAGGGACAGTGGAGCCTGGTGGGCTGCCGTCTATGGGGTCGCACAGAGTCGTACACGACTGAAGCGACTTAGCAGCAGCAGCAGCAGAACTCATTCCTGCTTCCAGAAAGTGGACCTTAATTGCATTAGGATAATCTGAGCAAGCCATTCTTATGATCCTGGTAAATGATCTAGGAATAGGTACATAACACAGACATTAGTCAGTCAGAAGGCAATTATGTTACATTGCCCTCCTTCAGTGATTTGTGTTCTAAGTGGTTTGTGTGCTAAGTTGGTACTATCAAAGTGAACCAAGAGGATTTTGCCAAGAAATGATAACCCGTAGAATTTTCCCTTCCTTGACAGACCCAAAGAAGGAAGCACACAACCAAGCACTTGCTGGCAGCCATCTTGGGACAACACAGTGAGAATATACCTGAAATTAGAGCCGACATCAAGGATGTGGAAGGGAGGCAACAGGACCACAGAAATAGCCTCCTGAGCCCTGTTTGGCTTCTCAATGAGGTCTGTTCTGGCCCTAGGTTCCAGTGAGATGAACCAGTATATTCCATTTTTTTTTTTTTAAATGGAGCTTGTCTTGACAGGGTTTTCTGTTTCCTGCATTGAAAGATAGGGGTAAAAATTACAGAGCTCCCACTTCACAGTGATGCCCAGGGCTAGCTCAGCCCACACGCAGCCTTTCTCACCTTGCTCCTCCCAGGTGTAAGTCCAGGTTGTAATTTCCCCGAGTGCAGCTTTCTCAGAGCAGACGATGCTGTGGGACACTGAGCACTTCACATTATTTCTTTTGCTCCTTCTTTACAGTTGACTTCTCCCTTTGATCATGCTTTTTGTTTCTAAGTAACGTATCTTTTTTTCTTTATAGTTCTCATGTGATTATTCAGAGAAAGTCGACGAGAGATGAAGGTGAATCATTACAGGGAATAAACTATTGGGGAGACTTCTCATTTGGGCACTGTATTTCTATTTGTAGTCTTTTATGTTCCAGGCCATCCACGTAATCCTCTGTCCTTGCCTTTGTCCTGCATATGTCTTTCCATCTCATACATTAATATTTCTTCCTCATAAACTCTGAGCAAACTTTGCAAAAAAAAAAAGTGAATGAAAAATTTCAAGTATACTAGTGCTAGCTGAAAATCAAAACAAATCTTAATCTTGGTCTCCTCTTGCACATCCACCTGACAATTTGCCCTGGAGCAATAGGGTGAGGTGAATTGAGAAATCTGTGTCACTCACACACATATTTGAACAGAACTGCCAAAGCTTGTGCAGGCAAGTTTTCTCAGTAGGTAAAATCTATCTATTCATTTGTTCATTTATTGTCAATATTACTTCATGAAAGTATGTGTATTTACATATATAAACTGTACACACTCCACCCTGAAAATACTTAACCATGAAATAAATCCATTTCTTTCAAATAAAAAAAGCATAAGAAATAATTTTTAAGAGGAAATTATAAAATAAAAATAAGATTTGTAGTAAACCCATATATGTTATAATTGTTTAATTCAAGACCCTTCTGCAAGCTTTAATGGCCACCTAAAATTCCTTTAATATGGATAGAAAATTTTACTTTGCAATAATTTATAAAAGGGCTAATGTATAAGTGCAGATGTCTCTGCATTAGGGTTTAATGGCAGTTACACCTTCCTTTCCTATGAAGTTTAACAGTGGATAATGATGGTGGAGACCCACAGAAAGAGATATAAAGTATGAAAATAGCAGTATTTAAGAAGTTGGAGATGAAATTCAGTTTTTATAATAAAATATTTTTCAATCTTTAGCCTGTGACAGAAAGCTGATTTTTGATTTTTTTTTTCAAATGAAATCATTTGTCAGGGTCCTTAGATGATAGCCAAATTGGTTTCCCTTATTTTGTGGTAATTTCTTATGCTCTCCTATGTAATGCCTAGTGGGAGATTAGTACTGGTGGGAGGAAAGTAGACTTTTCCTTAGAACCTGTTTACAACTGAGGGGTTGAAAACATTCTTTATGTCATTAATTTTCAATACTATCATTTTAACATCTTCTATTTTTCCCTCAAGCTAATATGCTCAAATATCCTCTTAGATACTGATACTGGCCAATTAAGTCTGGAAACGTTTTCTTAACCAGCATTCTTTGGAACAGCTTTCCTCAGAATATTTACTGTGTTGATGTAGAATGTGAATTTCAAAAAGGGGCATAATGTATCCAGAGACTTCTGAACTCATGGAATCTTTTTCTGTCTTCCAGAACACCCATTTGTAACTCATATGACAGGTATTTCTCAGGACAGAGAGATTTTCTTTAATATAGTGGGGAGAAAAGAAAAACCAAAAAAAACAGATGTCATTAACTCCAGGGTCAGGTTTTTCAGTCTCTATGTGGACCATTTAACTTTGCTCTTCTCTGAGAACCTGAGTTTTTGACGAGCTCTTTTTCACCTTTCCACAGGCTCCCGACTGAGATCAGAAGTAATGGCAACATCAGTCCAAACTTACAGTCGGTATTGGACAAGAAAATCTGTAGCATAAATCAAACTCAAACTGGGTTGAAAATAGTGCCTTTTACATCCAAAAAAACTTTCACCATTCAAAATAAAGGTTAGCTTTTTTCCCAAATTTCTCTCTTCACACTTATTTTATCTACTCAGAATTGAAAAAGAGTAGAATCTGCAAAAAAATTTAGAATATAAGTTATACAGGTACATCTGCTCTTGATCCAACCAAATGCCTTCTTTTCAGATTTGAATAAATAATAATAAAATTATTAGAAGTAAATATAGGGTATTTGATTCTAAAACCAAATAGTCATTTAATTTCAAACTTTCTGTTCCTTATTATATTGCTATTCCTGGCTTTTGCTTCTCACTCATTTCTTTAAAAGTTAGTATTTTTATTTTTTGAAATATTATATTTTTATTGGATTGATATTAGTATTATTGTCATATCAACAAGTTCACAGCTTTTATTACTTGGAAATGAACATGTGTTATTCAGATTTGAACAAGTGTGTGCTCTAGAGTATGCAATTACAATGATCAAGCATTTATAAAATAAGATTAAAAAAAGACCAAAGAATTTTAGAAAGATTAATGCAGGATACCCACGCTATGCAAATTTAGGACTTAAAGGTGTGTGTGTTAGTGCATGTATGGATCTGAAGGAATGAAAAGGACAACAAAGAAGTGCTGATTGCTTCCTAAAGGGCAGAAAATCCACCATATTGTGTGCCTATGTGACTAAAAATAGAATCAATAAAAGGAAGCTTTAGTGAGATGAATTTTAACTCAGTATAAATAAGAATAAGGACTGAACTTAGATTTTCTGATGCCTTATCTAGTGCTTAGCAAGAAGGTCCTAAGAGTCTCCTAATCTAGTTGTAGTTATTTAAGGTTTATGTTTTAATTCTTTCAAATTGATCAGCTATGCTAATTGTGCTAAGTGAAGCCTGCCGTTAGCGCCATCGTAAGGTTCACACTAAAAAAGGCCTCACGGAGTTTGCTCCCTCTGCTTTTCCAATTTTATGTGAGCCACTTCAGTTGAGCTCATAATCCTCCTATTTCTAATTGTTCTGTTTCCAAGACATTCTCTGAAACAATGATGCATTGTTCACTGTACTGTTTTTCAAGGTGTGCAGATTTTACCTTGAGTCCTCAATTCACCTTAGAGCCATTCCATTTCTATTGAAGTGGGACTACATATTGTATAAAAAATTGCATTCTTTGTTACCAGAAAGCTACCTCAAGGGGGATGGAAAGGACATAGAATTAAATGTAGCCTGTCTGCTATTAGTTCCTCATAATCTATTTTGCTGTCTCTGCTCATATCTCCAGGAGAGATGGTCAAAGCAATCCGGTGTTCAGCATTATCACCATGACCCTGTGATAAGTTTAAGCTGTGATTTTCCAAGATGGGCCTGACTTTGAAACATAAATGTTTAGACAGCTGTATAGAAGAGGATAATGGAAATAAGCCGCTTGAAGAAGAGATTGCACTAATTACGGGGCATGAGACAGCAGTAAGGGCAGTATACAAATATTGTGCACTTGCACTCCTAGCTCAACAGATTTTGGTTCAAGTATGCTGAGCCTTCTAATCTGGTAGAAAAATGTTCTTCCTGTTTATATAAAACATTGGGCTTGCCTGTTAACCAGTGCATGGAGTCTCATGGGACTTCCCTAAGTCTTTCAACACATGTGAAAGGAAGAATTAAGGATATCCAAGCTAAGTCATCAGGCGTCTTAATGGTTCAGGCTCAAACTCTTTCTCTCAATATGGACCATAATCAAGTGCAGTGCTCAGTTAAATTACCAATAAAATAAACGTGGGACAGTTCATTCTGGAATCTAAAATAAAGCAATGCTCAAATCCTCCAGAACCCAAAACCTCTGAAAGTCACAAATGAGGAAGTATAATAGAGTAATTGGCACTTGGAATAATAAAAGAACTTAGATGTGATTGAGTCCAAGTATATCCAAAGTATTGAAAACCATTTTATATCCTAAATTATCAAAAGGAAAAAAAATCATGTTAGAGGGAAAACTCAAAGGGTGATTGGACAAAAATGACCATAAATGGTCTAACAGCATATTCTGGTAATTATAGACAATGACAAAATTTTAGAAATGTTTGTTAATATTTCATGGGCTTCAAATTTGACCCTTGCTCCATGTTGTGTAAAAGTGACCTTCTATTTTTTTTTTTTTTCTATCCCATATCTTTTGCAATACTTGGTATAATTTTTCACAAGCTTGATAAGGAATAGGGCTATAACCAAGGAACAACAAACTTGGATTGCAAAGGAAATGGTGTCATATCTTATGAAAGTATTTATGGAAAAATAGTTTATGAGTTCAAACTAACTCCTCCCTTGAAATATTTTAAATTAAGTGTGGCGGGACTGAATCTGCTGGTGTGTAGCTGATGACACAGAATTCGCCAATGCGCCTGTTTGTTTGGGACCTTAAGAATCTTCTGCGCCATCTAATGGAAACAATGCAAATTGCAGCTTCTTTTGAAGGACAACAACACTTTGAAGTTCTTCAGCACAGATCAATGCAGAATAGATGAAAGCTATAGAAACTTAATAGATCAAACACCAACCTCTAAATGTAATGACTTTGGGAAACTGGCCCTCAGTTTTATCATATACACAATTCAAATATGCCTAGGGTATTATGATTTCAACATGCAAATGAATAAAAATACAATGTGTCAATTCATAGCAGCAAACAATGGTGTTTACTCATGAACGATTTGCCAACCCAAGATAAAGAATATTCTATATTTTATTTCTTTGATTAAGTGTTCATATGCAAGTTAGTGCTATATCTATTTTTCACATTTATGCTACAAGTACAAAGTCATTTATTTTCAAGGTGTTTACCGCTTTCAAAAACCGTGAATTTCATGAATTTCATATCAGAGCCTATGCTTAGAATTGTAAACTCGAATGCAGACAGAGAAAAGGAGGTAATTTAAATGAAAGGTGGAAAAAGCATGGTTCAATTCAATGGAGACTCGTGGCAAAGTGGAAATCACACTCTGTGTCTAATGGAGTAAGTGCTACTTGGAACAGCTGATTGTTGTCCACTAAGAATGTCCAACAGGAGTCAGAAATTTGTACTCTTATGTAGATTCCTTATTTCTTGAACACTTGTTCAGCATCCCTGAATACACCTGTGGTCCATATATGACCTAGACCTAAGCCCTACCATTTGCAATTGCTGGTTTATCATAATCCAAGGCAACGCAATGACAACATATTCATAAAGTCCCACGGTTACTGGAATCATTTGGGATACAAATCCTTCGAGAAAGGAGTGTTCTCATATTTTAATTAATATGCATAGGCTTAACTCTGTATGGTAATTGGGATATCAAATCACAAATATTATATAATCTTTCTCTTATTCCTTGCCAAGTAGCTCTAAGTCTAAAATGCACTGAATCTGGAGTCAGACTGTCGCCTGCACAGCCCTGGGATAAAGGCAGCTGTCCAATTTTGTCAGACCACAGTTGCTATTACTCTCAGCTCTTGGGTTGGGAGACAAGCACACACAAATGAATGAAAAGTGGACTTCAGCTTTTGAAAGGTGTATTAATGTGATTATCAACACATTTTTAGATTTCTTGGGCAAATAAAGAAAAGGAATTGACTAGCAGTCAATTCTTTTTTAAAAATGTATTTAGTTTAATTGGAGGATAATTACAATATTGTGATAGTTTTTGCCATATATCAATATGAATCAGCCATAGGTATACATGTGTCCCCTCCATCCTGAAACCCCCTCCTATCTCCCTCTCCACGTGAAGAAAATATAAAGAATGATGAAAGATATAAGGATGTTGAATATGAACGAACCTAACCAGACAGTTATTTGCTTTTCCCCCTAAAACTGTTTCAGATGTGAGAGTTTTTTCCAACTCTTTCCCTCCTCTTTTCAGACTCTGCAGCTCAACCTCACTATTCTGAAATATTTCTGTAGACATAGTTCCTCTGTTTAGAGGGGGTCTCTCATAGACTCCCAGAACCTGGAGGGACCTCTTTAACCAACCTTAGAACAGGCGAACATCTGATCTTTATACTTTCCAACAGTACCTTTGACAGCAGATTAGCATCTTTTCAGATCAAAATATCTCCTAGCCTCTTGATCGGTTATTTTTCCCTGTCACAAAACTGGGTTCTTAGTTCAGGAAATACTCATAGTGCAATGCATATTAAGTACTTAGCACGGAACTGGGCAGTAGATCTAATGCATTAGTGTTAGTCGCTCAGTTATGTCCAACTCTTTGCGACCGCATGGACTGTAGCTGCCAAGCTTCTCCCTCTATGGAAGTCTCCAGGCAAGAATACTGGAGCGGGTAGCCATTCCTTTCTCCAGGGGATCTTCCCAACCCAGGGAATCTTCCCAACCCAGGGATCAATCTTCTGCATTGCAGGCAGATTCTTTACCTACTGAGCCACCAGGGATATCTTGTAATAAATGTAGGTAAATATTATTTTTATTCAAGGATTCCAGTTGTCAGAAGAGCTATTCCTTTGTACAGTATAGGAAGCAGGTAGAGATTCTAGAGGGATAACAAAGCAAGCAAGGGTTGAATATACTTTCTGGATGCTACCTTTTACATGGTGTAAGCAGTTTTTAGCTGGAGTGGCAATGAGGGGGTGTGCTTCATCAGACAGTGAAGGAGGAAGGAATGATGATGGTGAGACTATTTCAGCTGAAGGGACTAATCTGACCATTAGTATTTTCATTATTAAAATATTTCACATTCATTTCTTATCCTTTAAATTTCAAGTTTCTTAAAGGTAAGAACTTATTTACCTTTTAACTATGTCTTATTTCCTTGGCAATCTTCTAGTATACCTCAGCATCAAGTTTAACATTTCATAACTTTTCAAAAAACGAGAGACAAACGAATAAATAAGATACCACTTATTTCTGTTTCATTATATTGTCTTTGGGACCTTTGATGGTCAATAAATAAATTGTATATCACGCTTTATTTGTCATATACTGATAATAATCCAGCTATATGTAAGTTATGATTCACTGATGGCAATGCCTTACAGTCTTAGAAGGTGTAGAAATTGATTAGTTAATATTAAAATAATTTTTATGTTTCTGTTGATCCTTGTATGAGACTTAGTATTGCTTACTTGGTAGTGTATTAATAGTCAAGTAGTCTAGATAAAGTTAAATCATTAATCTTTCCCTTTGACACTTAAATGAGACACTTGGACACATTTTGAAGAATATATTATATTTATAAATGAGTGTATTTAAGGTACAAGCGACAGGATTTTCTTAAATGGTCCCTATACTGCACAGTATACATTTCAACTCTTTAATCTTGCCTGATTTGTTACTCTTGCTATCTCATAAATACTACCCAGGATATCAGATACTCTTTGAAATTATGACCTTGTATTGCTGCTTAACTAGAACTATTTCCTCTATGAAATATTTTTGCATTAATCTCAACTTCTCTTTCCCTTGACACTTAAATGAGACACTTGGACACATTTTGAAGAATATATTATATTTATAAATGAGTGTATTTAAGGTACAAGCGACAGGATTTTCTTAAATGGTCCCTATACTGCACAGTATACATTTCAACTCTTTAATCTTGCCTGATTTGTTACTCTTGCTATCTCATAAATACTACCCAGGATATCAGATACTCTTTGAAATTATGACCTTGTATTGCTGCTTAACTAGAACTATTTCCTCTATGAAATATTTTTGCATTAATCTCAACTTCATCTTGTTTTAGTCTCTTAGAACTAGTACACCTGAACTCAGGTTCCACCTTAAGCTCTTCGCAGTGCAGATATTAAGCTCCCCCAATAGCTGAATAGAAAATGTTGGTTTTCTCCACACAAGCCTATCCTACTCTGTTCTATATGTCCCCAGTTTTTAAAGACAAAATCTAGCCTCTCCCCAAGCTCCATCAGCCAAGTGAGAACCCAGCTCCTATGCCTGGTCTAAGAAACAGTCACACAAAGACAACTTTTCTGCTCTAAAATCCTGTTAATAGAATGAAAAATATATATTTTAATGAAGCTTGAAAAAATATCATATTTTGTGCAGTGTACCCTAAAGAGGTTCAGTATTGGGAGTTCAATATTGGGAGTTCAGTTGAGATTTATAAATCCATTCATTCTCAGTTCAATTCAGTTCAGTCCCTCAGTTGTGTCTGACTCTTTGTGACCCCGTGGAGTGCAGCACGCCAGGCTTCCCTGTCCATTCATTCTAACATGTCTTAAATGCCAAAATATTATGGGAAGGTTGTTCCCAAGAGTGAGTGATCTGATGTGAAGGCCTAAGTGCTGAAGGCTACTGGGAAGAGAACTGGAATAGGCCATTTCTCTCAGTTGAATCACAGACACTAGGGATTGGCTGAAACACTTGAGTGGAGTGAAGCAATTCCTGTGGAATGAGCTTTGGCCAGGAAAACACGCTGGTGTATTAAGGGAATGCAATATCCATGGCTTCAGCTTTGTTGGAACAATACTTAATTAGCCTGATTCTCTCTTCCTTCAGCTTTCACTGTTTTCTAGATTTGCAAGGAAATGGTTTATAATAAATGGGCACCTGGATGCCATTTTTCCTCTCAGTTTTTGGTGGCCCCTTGTTTTGCAGAGGAAAGTATTAGTTTACTTTTATTCACATAACACTGTGTATTTTCTCAGTTTTAGAAATAATACATTCCCATTATACAAATTGGGAAATTTCAAAAGTATAAAGAAATAATTGCAGTTCCCAAACTAGATTAAAAATTCGTTAAAATTTTTGGTACATTTCTTTTCAGTGTGCTATGTATCTTTTAATGTATTTATAATTGTGCCATTCTACCTTCTATCATTTAAAAAGACAATATAAATGTTTTCCTTTTCATTTTAAGTATTTTAGCATATTTTGGATATATTCATGTCTTTATGATTTTGCTTATATAGATAGACTATAATTTACTTAATTATTCCCCTTTGTTATCCATTGTGGTTGTGTTTGTTTGTTATTTTGCCTTATTTTCTCTCCTTTATGCAAGCCAAGCGCAACTTTCAAAGCCAAAGGTAGATTCTTCCATCCTGTAAGGCCATTAACTTGGAGTGAAGAAGGTGCAGGAAGGACTGAGACAACAAACTTTTGTCTATCTGTGATGTAGTTCAAAGCTGAACACTGAACGCTTAGCTATTAAATCAAACATCTGTTGTGAAGTCTAATTTCTGACAAATCACATGGAAAATTATCTTTCTTTACATGTTTTGCCAAGAGGAAATTTGGGAATTGGAGAGGTTTATTATCTAAAGGTAACCCGACTTTTTTTCCTTTGTAGTCTGTATATTAAATGCTGCGTAATGTCTTCCTATGGAGTTTCAGTAGACAGGAACTATGGTGCTCTTCGTTTATACATATTCATGTTTTTTTAATTTAAAATGCTCTTAACAAATGATTCTTTTATGTTTATCATATAAATTTTTCTATCCAATATTTATTGATTAAAGAAACAATAGACATTTATGTATTTTGTGTTCAATATATTGTTCATACTGAATTCTCCATAGATAGCAATAAGAAAACAATATAAACCCATTAATATTAAACACCAAATCTTAATCACAAATGAGTTGTAATTGGATTCAATTGCAAATAGATTTTTTCCCTCACAGCACAATTAAAATTTACTCACAGATTTTTTTCATTAGAAAATAAAATCAGCTGCTTACTTCTAAAAATGTACTGTAACAAGAGCAAGGACATTTTCTCTCTGCTGGCTTTGTTTCTTGGAGGGTGTAATACTTTGGCTGTTTGTACTTGGGTGTCAGTAATCTATTCTGAGGGGTAAATACCCTGTAAGATAAAACAGAGTGCAAGACATTGTAAAAGAACAGCATTACAAAATACTTTAGTTGCCCAGATGCCCAACACATCTTCATTTCAAATATATCCAGGGATTGTATATGTTAAAATTAAATCAAGAGCAAATTTCTGTGATAGTTCATGCCAGCTTCAGTCCACCCTTCCCATGTGGATTTTGTCTTTGCTAAGAACAGAAACGTGTTACACCAATTTACTTCCTTCATTTCAACTCTGTCTCTCTCACACACACACAATTAAAAAACAAACAAATAAGACTTCAGATTCAAACCAAGATCTGCTTCTCAAACATTCTGGTAGAAGCCAGAATGGAAGGACGTATAAGAGACAAAGAGATGAGAGAATGGCAAAGGTGAGACTGAAATTTTGCTTTGTTAAGAAAAAAATCTCATTTCACTCTCCCTAAAGGTTTGTCTGCTGCTGCTGCGAAGTTGTTTCAGTCGTGTCCAACCCTGTGTGACCCCATAGACAGCAGCCCACCAGGCTCTCTATCCCTGGGATTCTCCAGGCAAGAACACTGGAGTGGGTTGCCATTTCCTTCTCCAATGCATGAAAGTGGAAAGTGAAAGTGAAGTCGCTCAGTTTGTCTAGACACTTAAATATTTGCCTGGAAAATCAATGAATTGAAATGTTTTCTGGGAGACATTCTGACAAATTTTTGGTGACCAAGAAATTTGGCTACATTAAGGCACTCAAAATGTGACTGATTCTCATTCAGAACACAGAGTTTCGCGTATGTCTTTAAGCTCAGTTCAGTTCAGTTCAGTCGCTCAGTCATGTTCGACTCTTTGTGACCCCATGAATTGCAGCACGCCAGGCCTCTCCATCCATCACCAACACCCGGAGTTCACTCAGACTCACGTTCATCGAGTCCGTGATGGCATCCAGCCATCTCATCCTCGGTCGTCCCCTTGTCCTTCTGCCCCCAATCCCTCCCAGCATCAGGGTCTTTTCCAATGAGTCAACTCTTTGCATGAGGTGGCCAAAGTACTGGAGTTTCAGCTTCAGTATCATTCCTTCCAAAGAAATCCCAGGGCTGATCTCCTTCAGAATGGAGTGGTTGGATCTCCTTGCAGTCCAAGGGACTCTCAAGAGTCTTCTCCAACTCCACAGTTCAAAAGCATCAGTTCTTTGGCGCTCAGCCTTCTTCACAGTCCAACTCTCACATCCATACATGACCACTGGAAAAACTATAGCCTTGATTAGACGGACCTTAGTAGGCAAAGTAATGTCTCTGCTTTTGAATATACTATCTATGTTGGTCATAGCTTTTCTTCCAAGGACTCAGCGTCTTCTAATTTCATGGCTGCAGTCACCATCTGCAGTGATTTTCCAAAGAAATCCCAGGGCTGATCTCCTTCAGAATGGAGTGGTTGGATCTCCTTGCAGTCCAAGGGACTCTCAAGAGTCTTCTCCAACTCCACAGTTCAAAAGCATCAGTTCTTTGGCGCTCAGCCTTCTTCACAGTCCAACTCTCACATCCATACATGACCACTGGAAAAACTATAGCCTTGATTAGACGGACCTTAGTAGGCAAAGTAATGTCTCTGCTTTTGAATATACTATCTAGGTTGGTCATAGCTTTTCTTCCAAGGACTAAGCGTCTTCTAATTTCATGGCTGCAGTCACCATCTGCAGTGATTTTGGAGACCCAAAAAATAAAATCTGACACTGTTTCCCCATCGATTTTATGTGACTATTTTGATAGCATTTTCTTACCTTTTAACTGAAACTCTGTATTCATTCCACCAAAAATTTTTTAAATGAAAAAGACAAAATTCTCGTAATGTGTATGAAATGAGATCAAGATCAGCCCTGAGAAGTATTAGAGAGGTAAGTTGTTAAAGCTTTAGGCCAATCTTTTTATCTGCTTTAATAAATATTATTCTCAAATAAAGATGTTCTTTTCTTAGTTTTTTAAACAGTATTGTAATATTTAAGGAGAATACTCAGTTCTTTAGTGGTATGTTTAAGGCAGACTTCTCGAAGACTTGAGAAGAAACAGTAGATATCTTATTGAACTCTGAAAAGAAGAAAGTCAAAGCTTTAGTGGTACATATACACAATGAAATATTATTCAGCCATTAAAAAGAATACATTTGAAACAGTTCTAATGAGGTAGATAAAACTGGAGCTGATTATACAGAGTGAAGTAAGCCAGAAAAAAAAACACCAATACAGCATACTAACACATATATATGGAATTTAGAAAGATGGTAATGATAACCCTGTATGCGAGACAGCAAAAGAGACACAGATGTATAGAACAGACTTTTGGACTCTGTGGGAGAGGGTGAGGGTGGGATGATTTGGGAGAATGGCATTGAAACATGTATAATATCATGTAAGAAACAAATTGCCAGTCTAGGTTCGATACAGGGTACAGGATGCTTGAGGCTGGTGCACTGGGATGACGCAGAGAGATGGTATGGGGAGGGAAGGAGGTGGGGGGTTCAGGATTGGGAACTCATGTACACCCATGGTGGATTCATGTTGATGTATGGCAAAACCAATACAGTATTGTAAAGTAAAATAAAGTAAAATTAAAAAAAAAAGGAAAACTAAAATAAAATGGCTAAAAGAAAAAAAGAGAAAAAAGAAAAAATAAGTTTTCATCTTTTCCCAAAGATGGTATTCTCAGTTTTAAATGAACATGGATTTTAAACTCCTCTTTTCCCATTCCCTTTTTTCCTCTTAGTCTTTTTTAGGTTCATGCCCAACTGAAACTATTAATGAAGGGAAGGCTTGAGGTTGTCTGAAAAAACGAGCAGGTACATAGTTTGTTCTCAAGACTCAGCTTGTTGTTGTTGTTCAGTCACTCAGTCATTTCTGAATCTTTGTGACACCGTGAACTACAGCACGCCAGGCTTCCCTGTCCTTCACTGTCTACCGAGTTTACTCAAACTCATGTCCACCTAGTCAGTGATGCCATCCAACCATCTCATCTTCTGTCACCCACTTCTTCTTCATGCCCACAATCTTTCCCAGCCTCAGGGCCTTATCTAGTGAGTCAGCTCTTTGCATCAGGCAGCCAAACTCAGCTACAAAATGGGACACATCTAATATCTTTTCAAAATGAATTTTTATTGGAGTATAGTTGCTTTACAGTGTTGTGTTAGTTTCTATTGTACAGGACAGTGAATCAGCCATACACAAATATATATCCTCTCCTTTTTTTGGCTTTCCCTCCCATTCAGGTTACCACAGAGCTTGAAGTTCCCTGTGCTACATACAGTGTGATTTCATCAGTTATCATTTATAAATAGTGTCAGTAGTGTATACATGTCAATTGCACTCTCCCAAACCTCTCATTTCCCTTTCTGCCTTGGTATCCATACATCTGTTCTTTACATCTGTGTCTCTATTTCTGCTTTGCGAATAAGATCATCTATTTCAATTTTCTTGATTCCACATGTACACGTTAATATATTTGTTTTTCTCTTTTCGACTTACTTCACTCTGTATGACACTCTCTAGGTCCATCCAAGGATCTACTAATGACCCAAGCCTTTTCCTTTTAATGGCTAAGTAATATTCCACTGTATATATATACCACCTCTTCTTTATCCATTTCTCTGTTGATGGGCATTTACGTTGCTTCCATGTCTTAGGTATTGTAAATAGTGCTGCTAAAAACACTGAGGTGCATACATCTTTTTGAATTATGGTTTTCTCTGGGTATATGCCCAGGATGGGGTTGCTAGTAATTCTATTTTTAGTTTTTTAAGGAACCTCCATACTGTTCTTCATAGTGGCTGTATCAATTTACATTGCCACCAACAGTGCATGAGTGTTCACTTTTCTCCACAATCTCTCAAGCACTTATTGTTTGTAGACTTTTTGATGATGGCTATTCTGACTGGTGTGAGGTAATACATCATTACAGTTTTGATTTGGAAAATATCTCTAATAAATGAGGTTGAGTATCTTTCCATGTAAGTGGTGCTGGGAAAATGGGACACATCTAATAACTTTCTTTGTCTTTTGGTTCATGCAAAAGGATAAATTGAATAATGAAATCATTGCAGGGAAGAAAAACAAATGCATTAGAAAAACCCAAGGACAATCAATAAAAAGTTTGACCTAATCCCAACTTGGAGAAGGCAATGGCACCCCACTCCAGTACTCTTGCCTGGAAAATCCCATGGATGGAAGAGCCTGGTAGGCTGCAGTCCATGGGGTCGCTAAGAATCGGACACGACTGAGCGACTTCTTTCACTTTTCACTTTCATGCATTGGAGAAGGAAATGACAACCCACTCCAGTGTTCTTGCCTGGAGAATCCCAGGGATGGTGGAGCCTGGTGGGTTGCCATCTCTGGGGTCTCACTGGGTCAGACACGACTGAAGCGACTTAGCAGCAGCAGCCACAGCAATCCCAGCTTAAATTATGTTGACTTTCTTCTTAGCCATTGTATCTTATAAACAGAGGATGCCATTAGTTAATGTGTTAGGGTGGCTCCTCGGTGAATAAATCTATTAAAACTCATCCTCTAAACTCATCTACCACATGCAATGGCATCCCACTCCAGTACTCCTGCCTGGAAACTCCCATGGATGGAGAAGCCTGGTAGGCTGCAGTCCAGGAGGTTGCTGAGTCAGACACGACTGAGTGACTTCACTTTCACTTTTCACTTTCATGCATTGGAGAAGGAAATGGCAACCCACTCCAGTGTTCTTGCTTGGAGAATCCCAGGGATGGTGGAGCACAATGGGCTGCCATCTGTGGGGTTGCATAGAGTCGGACACAACTGCTAAGTCGGAAGTGACTTAGCAGCAGCAGCAGCAGCAGCAACACCAACAATAAATCCCCAGGGATAAAGGATGAAACCTTCAAGGAGATCTGGAAAAATCTAGAAACAAAAATAGACCATCTGCCTTATGAAGAAACTGACAAAGACTTATAACAGATGGAGGTACCCCTTCACCACAATGTGGATGAATAAGGACAGAAAATAGGACTCAAAGCTGATTCTGGGAGACAAATAAGGCATAGATAGGAAAAGGTTGGTTCTGAAGGATAAAGCATAACTTAATCAGTCTAAACGTAAAGCCTTTCATAGTATGACTCCACTCTAGTATTCCACACCTATCCTTTGCCATTCCCCTCAAACACACTTTCCAACCAGAAACAGCAACTTAACATCATCTAGACACGACTGAGCAACTTCACTTTCACTTTTCACTTTCATGCATTGGAGAAGGAAATTGCAACCCACTCCAGTGTTCTTGCCTGGAGAATCCCAGGGATGGCAGAGCCTGGTGGGCTGCTGTCTATGGGGTCTTACGGAGTCAGACACGACTGAAGTGACTTAGCAGCAGCAGCAAACATGACATTTACATACCTGACCCCCCCCCACCTCCTTTTGAGCCATGCATATTTTGCCCTCTTTTAAAGGCTCTTTTCTCTGCAAGTCTTCCCTAACACAACTCATAATTACCTTTTTCCTTCATGAATGTCAGCATCTGTTGTTTATATCTCCCATTTTACATCGATAGTCTTCCCTGGTGGCTCAGATGGTAAAGAATCTACCAGCAATGCAAGAGACTTGGGTTTGATCCCTAGGTTGGGAAGATTCCCTGGAGAAAGGAATGGCAGCCCACTCCAGTATTCTTGCCTGGAAATCCCAAGGACAGAGGAACCTGATGGGCTATAGTCCATGGGGGTCCCAAAGAGTTGGACACAACTGAGCAGCTATCAAAACACTTTACATTGATATTGTACTATGCTTTGGGTAAAAATTCAAAATTTTCACCACTGAACTCTAAGGTTTTATCCAACTAAGCCGCATTTCTCCAATCCTGTCTATGTAAATCTCTGTTTGGTCATGCACCAGGCACACTCAGCTTTGTAGAGGTCTTGAACATATTTTGTTGTTTTCCACCTCTTATTGGCACAAGGCTCTTTTTATTTGAGTATTTGAGAGACAAAAGGCTGTTAGAATAAAAGGAAGAAGAGACCAGAGACATGTCAGGGCAAAGCTGATAGCCAATGTGACTACAGAAGATATGGGAGAAGTATCTTTGGGATCAAGCAGAGGGCATGGAACAGAGTTCAGAGTTTCCAGGAGCTAAGGGAGAACAGTCACTAAGGTTCTACCATTTGATAATTGATTTCCTTGATCTTGATGACCAGACATAGCATTTATTTGGAGACAACAGAGGAGAAAGGAAGAGGGAACCGTGTTGATAGCAATGGACTTGGCATATGTTTTGTTTCCTGATAAGGTCAGGCTGGTTAGGTTTTCTTCAGCTCATCTTCCAGAGTTATTTTATTCTATAGCTAAAATATGTTCCAAATGTGAACAGAAAAAACACAATCATATTTAAGCAAAGTTAAGAAAAGCCAGAATTAAAACCTAGGTTTTTAATGTTTTATTCAGAGACCTAACATCATTCAGTAGATGTTTAACCAGAAACAAGATTAGCATGCCTGAATTTGTTAGACCCTTAATTCCTGTTATTTAAAAATTTTTACATAATCAGTAAACTTTGTTATATAAATGTCTTTTATATTTAACTGCATGTGTGTGTGTGTTTGTTTGTGTGTGTGTGTGTGTGTGTGTGTACACCTTGGGCATATTAGGTTCTCAAGTAATATTTGTTGATTTTATGTATAACCATATGCCACCAGGTTTCACCAGCCTGTGGATAAAAATAAGATTGGCATTTATACCACACTGCATTGGCATTTCAGTACCTTAACACGTCTCTGTTGCTTCTGTGAGGCCGCAGCTCCCTCTAACCCCACGTGTTTCGGTGGTCCTGGCAGTGCTTCACATGTCGCCATATGAAAGGAGGTGCCGGGCACAGCCGCTCTCTAGTCAGCTGTGGGCTGTACTTCTTCGGCACCTGCTGCCTTGTTCTCTAGAGTTCTGTGGCTTGAGCAAACAACCTGGAGAAACTGTGCAAATAACCTGGAGAAAGAGAAACCTGAGGTAACTACTACTCAGGTGCATGATCTCAATTTAACCTCAGTTTTTACCCTTGGTATTCACATATACCAGCCAACTTCAAAGAAACAGAGATTTTGAACAGAGGACATTTTCTTGGAATATCCAAGACTGAATTATTTGTGAGAATACCGCAAAAACATATCTACTACCATTGTAGCTCAATTTTGAGAATTTTCAGAAGGTGAAAGCCTAATTTCAAACTCCATTAATAGAACATATGTTCCAGGAAATTGCATATAAACCGCAGGGCAGCAGAAACATGGATCCACTCTATCTCTTTGCTGTTGATGACTATTACTGTTGGAAACATTATATCATATGTTAATACAATCTTGAAGCAGAAGAAAATAACTGTCATAGGAATTTAAACATCGTCTCTGACTCTGATCAAGTGATCCACAAGAATAAAGACATTTCTAGCACCTCTGTCAATGAAAAGAGAATGAGCTTGGTTATGTGCCACATTCTCGCATCATCTTGATTCCTCAGAATGGACTAAATCAATTGAAAGATAAACTCACTGTAGTCAGGCATATGCTGACATGTTGGCCCCTTCACAAAAGCTCATGGACAGATTTCCTCTAGACCCAAACAAACTATGTAAAGAGTCTGTTTTGATTCTTGTTAGCTTTGCACTCTCTCAGCAAGCTGCTAAGAAAATTCAAATATGGCTACTCTTTTGGAAAGAAATGGCATTCCAGGATCTTTCAGGTTTTTTTTTTAAATATAAGACAAAGTTATTTTTACAGAACAGTGCTACTCTATGAGACATTCCTGGGATAGCATACAGTTCTGGCAGTTCATTTAATTCAGAATTTGGGCTCAACGTGTGGCTTGAAAGACTTAAACTGATGAAAATGATGTACAAATTGACCTTTGATGTCATTGCAATGTTTGGCTCACTCTCTGTATCTGTTAGTCCCCCAAAATGTGATTTGAGTGCCACACTATCCCCAATAATTAAAAAATTAAAAATGCACAGTTAATACATATGTGTTGAATGGAAGAATAAACATGTCGAGCATGTATGTTCTGGAAAATTGAAGGAACTAGTATAAAAATTTCAACCCCTTATTGTTCATTTGGAAGCATGTTTACACGTTCTTGCCTCAGCAAAGGGGACTATCTGATAAAACCTTACATGACTACTTTTGAAACACTTACTTTTATTTTGTTCATTCTTACAACCCTGTGAGGTAAGGTGTTAGCAAATGCCTCAGTAAAATTGGGATAATAAGACATATTAAATGATATTTTTAAGAGTACATAATCAGTAAGTGGTGGAACAAAGACACAAAGACTTGTTTTCTTTTCCAAAATTCCCTAATGAGGACACTAAGGTTAAGAAAAGTAGGAGATTATATACTTCTGGGTCTCAATATAAGAGTTTAGTATATATTCTGCTCTGATTTAGGCAGAGCATTGCCTATAAATACTCTCTCCATAATGAGCCCTTAAACAATAAGGTAGCCATTGGGGAAAAGCTTTGTACTGGCCAAAATGATGTGAGAATCTAGGTCTAGATTGTCTGGACCTACTTCATACTACAAGCTGTGCAATAAACCCAGTGTCTTTATTTAGTGTTACTCTCATTCATGGGGGTCTTTTACCTACCAGTGTTCTCTCAAAGTGATGATTTTCTAATCCAAAGAGTAAGAAAAAGAAACTGTACAATTATAGTGCTACCTGCTTAGAAAGATTTTAGCTTTCAAATTAATAAAGCTTATACATCTTCATGGGTTTCCCAGGTGGTGCTAGTGGTAAAGAACCAGCTGCCAATGCAGGAGATATTAGAGATGTGGGTTTCATCCCTGCAGCAGGAAGACCCCTTGGAGGAGGGAATAGCAACCCATATCAGTTATTATTGCCTGGAGAATCCCATGGTCAGAGGAGTCTAGTGGGCTATAGTCCATAGAGTAGCAAAGAGTTGGACCTAACTGAAGTGACTTAGCATGCATGCATACACCTTTGTGATTTTCCCATAACGATTCTAGTGTAGAATAGTAAGACAATGGGTAAGAGACTCCAGTTTTGGAATATATATATATATTTCTGAGGACTATAAATTCTTACATCATTGAGTAAAAGAGTAGAATTAAAAAAACATTGTTAGAAAAGAGTGAGGCTTTCTCAAAACCATAAGATATAGATCATTTCCTTAAGGCTAAGCAATTAACCAATTATAGATCACCTGAATCCTGAGTACTGAACTTTTCTCCAGTAGACAGTATTCCCCTGATGATCATCCTGAAATATGTTGTGGTTTGATATTTTGAGTATTTTTTGGAATGAAGGGTTTTGCTTCTCTCAGAGACTTTTTAACCATATATATGATTCTCATTATCAACTTCTAAATATACTCATTAATGAAGGCAGGAGGTCCAAAGAACAGGATAACCCAAGGCTGTTGATAATTTAGATATAACTTGTCATTGTTTTCAGAATCTAAATTAATACTTACAATTTGAGTCATGGAGTTTTTAATATTTAAGCAAAATCATAAAGCTATACAGGGAAATTTATAAGAGCTGGAAAATTTTCCCTCATTGCATACTACCCCAAAGTGCTTGCAAATAAACTATCCAGAAAAATAAATCTCTTTTCTCTATTCCTTCTTATATTAGTTCAACAAAGATGTACTGAATGTCTGCTCTGTGCCATCTGTCCCACATACTGAGCCAATCTTATGACTATCACAAGTTTTAAATGCAAGTGGCTTTTAAATATTAGCCAATGATTAAAGAACCTTGATTTGACCCACATCTGTTTCCCCTCTCCACTGTCCTGTATAGTTTCTTTCACAGGCTGGATTTCAGGTTAAACATTTTCAATCAGCGTTCTCTGCTTCAAACTCCCCTTTCCAGAGATTGAGTCTACTTGGCTCACTCTCAATATAAATATGCTTCTTTTAGGAAGACTTTCTTGATGCCCCAAGGCAGGGTTTGAGGCACCTATTATGGGTTCACACAATTGCCTTTTACTTTATATAACTCCTGTTAGATTATCATGCCACTTGGGGGCAGAGACCAAATCATCTTTCTCCTTACAGCCTCAGCTGTTACCATGGTGCCTAACAATGGTTGTGCATCTTTAAGTCGCTTCAATTTCTTTGCAGGCTTCTCTGGTGGCTAAGATGGTAAAGAATCTGTCTGCAATGAGGGAGACCTGGGTTTGAATCCTGGATCAGGAAGATTCCCTAGAGAAGGGGGTTGGTGAAAGAAGTAGAGAAAGCAGGGAGGCTGGTGTCAGGAAGATTTTCCAGGGGTTCAAGGGAGGGACTGTAAGTATGAAAGATGATGGAGGAGAGGAAGTGTTGAAGGGAATTAGAAGCTGGCAAACTCTAGGGTTATATATCCACGTGTCTTTCTGAGAAGAATGTTCATAGATTTCATCACATTTTCAAAAGGATCAGACCCAAAAGTGTTAAGTATTGATATGAACCAAGTCACATTAAATGTTCTAATCTCAAAGACCTTCTATTAGAAGTGGCAGCCGGTCCACAGAAACATGCAACACAAATGAATAAATGTTTATAACACAGAATGAAAGGACAATTTTGTAAAAAAATGGTTTCTAAAAAAGAAAAACTGTTTTGGATAATCTGTGATTTGTATAACTGAATTGTATAATTCACTGAGTTGTATCAATCTCTCTTTGACCTTCCTAAATAGTAGGGCAGTGGAAAAAAACTAGAAAATAAGATTATTGAGTAGCTACTAGGTTATAGGCCTAGAGAGTATTTGTATCACTGAGGCCACATTTACACTTATATTCCAAATGATGATGGTTTCCAAACCTCACTTGCATTACTAAGAAGCTCTCTGATTCTTTCTTGTAGTTTTTCCTTGCAAAATTTTCAAACCTCCAGAGCTTGAAACCTGTGTCTACAAGACAGTTCTCTGTATTTTCTCACTTGCCTTTCTCCACTTGCTCTCAAGTGGGAGCTGAACTGTCCTGGAGGCTGGGTTGCCACACTGCAGTCTTTCTGATAGCCACGTGGAGGTGGAGAAGCCAGGACTCTGAGTGGCTCAAACCTGTTGCCCGTGGTTACATATCAAAGTCCTCTGTTGTGCTGCTGATAGTAGCTAAGGCTGCCTCTTCCTGACAGCTTTATGGAGAGGCGGTTCACCTTTGGGGTTATCTCCTGCCATCTTGATGACAAAATTTACAAGAGGTCGGTTAACAGTTTGCTGACACAGCATGTTTTTACAATGCAAGTGGGCCATTTTTCACTTCTGCCTTTTTTGTTAGTAAGGAGTGTCCCTTGGTGTCTGGATTGCAAAGTGCTATAGCTCTTTAGTGACACTGCTTTATAGGACACGCACACACTTTTTCCCCAAAGGTTCAACTGATGCTCCCAGGTAACAGGATTGTGATGGGGTTTTTTAAGCTATATGAGGGTCTCAGAAACTGCAGGCTTTCCTGGTGGCTCAGTGGTAAAGAATGTCTTCCAATGCAGGAGACGAGGGTCCAGTCCCTGGGTTAGGAAGATCCCCTGGAGAAGGAAATAGCAACCCACTCCAGTATTCTTGCCTGGGAATCCCATGGACAGAGGAGCCTGTTGGGCTACAGTCTGTTCCAAAGAGTAGGACATGACTTAGTGACTAAACAACAACAACAAAAACATGAGGGTCTCAGAAATTGTACCCCTCTCTCTCCCTCATCCTGGGGAGCTATTCTTAATTCATATGTCCCTACTCCCTTCCCCCTAAGGTATATACTTTCTCAGGAGCTCATTATTCTTTACCTGCAATTTAACTTCCATCCAAGCAGCTGCTCCACTGGACATGTATTTCTGTACACACACATATCTCCATGAAGTCCTGAGCCATGGTCTTTCTCCTTCTGGGACTCTGGGTAAGTCTGCTGTGTAAATCAGTAATTGAGAATCAATACTCAGGATTAGCTAAGGATCCAAGCTACAGTGCAAATAGATGTTAGGAAGGGGTTGCCCCAATTCCACTGGCCAATAGTACTGGAGCCTCAGAACACTGATTAAATAATTTTACAAAAAAATTCTAAATATGATATCATTTTACTTTTACATTAGTAAAAATAATTAGATGTGTTTTGATTTTTGACTGTTCAGTCTGTTTGGCTAATAGTTTTTATACTTTTATTGTTTATCTTCATATTTGGGGAATGTATCTTTCTCACAATTTTTATCTAAATTAACTGAAAATACAATGCTTTAAATTATTTTCTAATATTTTTTTCTAATAATTTTCAATCAAGGTCCAGATTATTTTTCCCTTTAATAAATTTAATTTTTTAAATGAATTTAAATTATTAAATAAATAACAGAAGTTTTCCATGATTATAAGAAAAAAAGCAAAAATCTTTGTCCCCTTTAATACAGTGGTCAAAGGGGAATAAACAGAGCAGTTTGGAAAACTTACAAAGTGGCCTAATAGCTAATATTTTAATAAACTCATACTAGAGACCTCTATGTCATAAAAGCTATCTTAAGAGAGTGCAAGTCTTACTCATTTCAATGAATGCCTGATGTGAGTTCTCCACAGTGGGGATTTATTTGAATATTTAAAATACCATAGAGGTGATAGCAGCGGACAACTGGGAACACAGAGGTTCTGATGTCCCAAGGCCATCATCTAAGAGAGGCTGAACTTCTTTCAGAGCTCCAGTCAAAGTTGCCTCAACTCTGGGTTTCAGCACTGCAGAAGAGTAAGGACTCCTGCATACTTTGTGTGTTCATTAGTAAAATAGGGAATTATGTCTTGGTAGTTTCTGAAAGAATTTTTTGAGGATAATATCTGTGAGTCAGCCATGCCTGATTTTCTGTAGTAGTATTAAAAGATCCCTGTGGAGGACTATAGTGATGGATGGGACCACTCCACACCTTTGCTTAATCAGTGTCAGGGAAACACCCTGGGAAAAACATTTGTGAGGTTGGTCATCCACCTCTATTTTTATCTGCCCCAGCATTAAGAGCTGCACGTACAGCAGGGAAGATGAGTGCTAGAACAAGCATGGTCCTGGAATCTCAGTTGCTATTTCTGGTCCTGAGACTGGGCACGGGGACAGGGAGGTGTAGAGATGAGGAAGCCCCCTTGTGATCCAGGAAACTGTGAAGAGCAGATGCTTGTCTTCTTATCTCCTTTCTCTTTCACCCTTAAGCATCTTCTCATGACCTTTGGCTTTTTTTGTAGTCATCCTTGTTTTTTTGCTGTTGTTGACTTAACTAGATATTAAAAGGAGCAAAAGGACAAGAACCACTGATACGATGTGTTATTCTTCTAGTGACATTTGCATTTTAAAAGAAGGTAGGCAAAGGGTGAAACAAATGCTTAACCCAAAGCAATACATTAGTAGCAGTGATCTTTCATTCTTCTATAAGGGAGGTATTTTTAGTCAGCAGGACTTTCTAGTACTCCACCTATGAAAATGATGCTTTATACTTGTCCTGAAAAGACAGTAATCATAACACAGAGATCTATATAAAAACAAATGCCCTTTAACAATATCATTAAACTCTATTTAAAAACATGGTGCATTTCTCTCCTGAAACTGCAGTTCACTGACTGTGTGATGTTGAATAAGTCACTTATATCCCTGAGCTCCAATTTCTTGGTCTTCAAATGAGATTCATGTTAACCTTAAGAGTTTTTCTGAAGGCAAATGAAACACTGGTTTACAAAGTTTAACACTGCCAAGCAAGGCTTGGTTGTGAAGAATATGGGCACTTAGCAATGGAAAGGTTGCTATAGGGATGGAGCCATGAAAATTAACATTCTGGGAACAGCAGGACTGCTGTACTCAACAGTGAGTTTATAACTTACAATTCACAAACTGCCACAATGTGGATTAATTATAGAATTCAGTTGTGTGTTCTTATTTTGGGGAGCTGAGTTATGGATTTCTACAGAGTCAATATGACTATGGTAATTTCCCAAGATAGTCTTCACTGGAACATGTTGTGAATGATGCTTAGAAAGTAGCAGGATTAACTTTGGGCTGGTTTAAGTCTCCATCTCTCCAGATCTGTATAGATTTCAGTCACATTGGAGAGCTTGAGACTGACTGTTCATGTATATAGAGAAGACAAGGAAGAGTATGATAAGGTATCAACAGAGCCACTAGTGATGACCCCGGGAGCATCATTGGAATGCACAAAGAAAAGGGGTTCCTCTGCTTTCCACATTTAAATTGGGGCAGACTTCTTGTGCACACATAAAAGATAGCCTGTATTCCATTAGTTTCAGTGGGATGTTTGGCAGGGCTCTGTCCTGCTCATTTCTCTTCCCCTGATAGTCTTCAGATGACTTTTGTTCAAATAGTGCTTTGGGATACAATTCAATCTTCATCTAACTTATTCCAAATATTTCTCAGTAGAAACTTTCATTTTACATCTTCCAGGCATCATTTTCACCATGCATTACACACATCTATTACAGTGTGTAATAATGGTTCCTCTGCTTTCCACTTTAAATTGGGGCAGACTTCTTGTGCACACATAAAAGATAGCCTGTATTCCATTAGTTTCAGTGGGATGTTTGGCAGGGCTCTGTCCTGCTCATTTCTCTTCCCCTGATAGTCTTCAGATGACTTTTGTTCAAATAGTGCTTTGGGATACAATTCAATCTTCATCTAACTTATTCCAAATATTTCTCAGTAGAAACTTTCATTTTACATCTTCCAGGCATCATTTTCACCATGCATTACACACATCTATTACAGTGTGTAATAATTATGGTTCTTACTGCAAGCAACAGAAACAAATTCTGGCTAAAGAATTTATTGGAATGGTATCAGTGTCAAGGCTATAGGGCCAGGATTGGCAGGAACTAAAGGAGGTAGATACAGGCAGATCTCTGCCACAAATCTGATCTGTTGAAGGATACCACCGATGGCTCCATGGGCCCTTGGAGAATGCATTACATTGCAACTACTGTGAGTAATCTCCACCTGATCCCATTCATTTTTGTCACTCACTCAATAAAAATCTAAAGAGACTCCACCCTTATGGTAGAAAGTGAAGAAGTAAAGAGCCTCTTGATGAAAGTCAAAGAGGAGAGTGCAAAAGTTGGCTTAAAACTCAACATTCAAAAACTAAAGATCATGGCATCTGGCCCCATCACTGCATGGCCGAGATGGGAAAACAATGGAGGTAGTGACAGACTTTATTTTGGAGGGCTCCAAAATCACTGCAGATGTTGACTACAGCCATGAAATTAAAAGACACTTGCTTCTTGGGAGAAAAGCTATGACCAACAAAGACAGCATATTAAAAAGCAAAGGTTTCCCAACAAAGGTCTGTCTAGTCAAAACTATGGTTTCTCCAGTAGTCATGTATGGGTGTGACAGTTGGACTATGAAGAATGCTGAACGCTGAAGAATTGGTACTTTTGAACTATGGTGTTGGAGAAGACTCTGGAGAGTTCCTTGAACTGCAAGGAGATCCAACCAGTCCATCCTAAAGGAGATCAGTCCCGAATATTCATTGGAAGGACTGATGCTGAAACTGAAACTCCAATACTTTGGCCACCTGATGCAAAGAACTAACTCATTTGAAAAGACCCTGATGCTGGGAAAGATTGAAGGTGGGAGGAGAAGGGGATGACAGAGGATGAGATGGTTGGATGACATCACCAACTCAATGGACCTGAGTTTGAGTAACCTCCAGGAGTTGGTGATGGACAGGGAGGCCTGGCGTGCTGCAGTCCACAGGGTCACAAATGAACTGAACTGAACTGAGAACATATTAAAAAGCAGAAACATTACTTTGCCAACAAAAGTCTGTTTAGTCAAAGCAATGGTTTTTCCAGTAGTCATGTATGGATGTGAGAGTTGGACTATAAAGAAAGCTGAGCACCAAAGAATTGATGCTTTTGAGCTGTGGTGTTGGATAAGACTCTTTATAGTCTCTTGGACTGCAAGGAGATTCAACCAGTCAATCCTAAAGGAAATCAGCCCTGAATATTCATTAGAAGGACTGATGCTGAAGCTGAAACAAATGTTTTTGTCACCTGATGGCAAAGAACTGACTCCTTGGCAAAGACCCTGATTCTGTGAAAGATTGAAGGCAGGAGGAGAAGGGTATGACACAGGATCAGATAGTTGGATGGCATCACCAACTCAATGGACATGAGTTTGGGTAGACTCTGGGGGTTGGTGATGGACAAGGAGGCCTGGTGTGCTGCGCTCCATGGAGTCACAAAGATTCTGATACAACTGAGCAACTGAACTGTACTGAACTGAACTGAAAGTTCTAAATTCCTGGCAAGGCTTCTGACTGGCTGCAGAGGTCATGTGCCTCACTTGAGCAGGCAGAAGATGGGATATTGCCCTTATTTTCCATTTATACTGAGATTGACTGCAAATTTGAGAGTCAGCACATGAAAAGTGGTCTTCTTGTAGAGGACTGACTTTGTCTAAGACATTTTTCATCTCAGCTTCTCAGAGCTTGCTCTTTTCAAACCTCACCATCCTTCCCAACCACACTTCTTCCACTTTTTACTTTACTCTCTGGATTTTGATTCCTCTCTCAGAGTTCCTCTCCAACAGTCTTGATCACTCAGATGGTCTCCCTCTTTTCGCAGGTACTGAAAGTCCAAGGTTCCTTTACTTACTATGGTGTGTTAGTGTTAAGTCGCTCAGTCGTGCCTGACTCTTTGCGACCCCATGGATTGCAGCCCTCCAGGCC
>SJYC01139989.1:0-33005 GCA_006408675.1 Madoqua kirkii | reverse complement strand
CTCATAATACACAGCACACTCCGGGCATATCTGGAAGGGCCCGGGAAGCATCATTCTGTCCTCATATTTCATAGCACACTCAGGGAAGTATCTCGAGGTTCCAGGGAAGCAGCATTCCATCCTCATAATTTGTAGGTCCATGGGGAGAATATCCCGAGGGGCCAGGAAAAAGCATTCCGTCCTTATAATTCGCAGCACACTCTGGGCATATCCAGAAGGGCCCATGAAGCAGCACTCCATCCTCATTATTCATAGGCCACTCAGGGGGGTATCCCGAGGGGCCCTAAAAAGCAGTGTTCCTTCCTAATAATTCTTAGGGCCATAGGAGGAGTATCCCGAGTGGGCCGAAAGCAGCATTCCATCGTCATAATGAATATAACACTCAGGGGCCTATCCCTAGCGGCCTGGGAAGCAGCATTCCATCCTCATAATTCGAAGGGCACTCGGGGGTGTATCCTGAGAGACCGGGGAAGCGGCATTGCCTCTTTTAAATCGTAGAGCAGTAGGGAGTGTATCTAGAGGGGATGGGGAAGTAGCATTGTGTTCTCATATTTCATTGGACACATGGAGGCCTGTCTCGATGGGCCCAAGAAGCAGCATTGTGACCTCATAATTCGTAGGGCACTGGGGGAGTTATCCTGAGGGGCCTGGGAAGCAGCATTTTGTCCTCAATACTTGGAGGGCACTCGGGTACGTCTGTCGTGAAGCCCAGGAAGCAGCAATCCTTCTTCATAATTCGAAGGGCACTCCTGGGAGTATCCAGTTTGGCCCGTGTAGCAGCATTCAGTCCTCGTAATTGGTAGGACACACGAGGGTGTATCCTGAGAAGCACGGGAAGCAGCATTCCGTCCTCATAATTGGTAGGGCATTTGAGGACGTATCCTGCTGGGCCCGGGAAGCAGCACTGAGTCCTCATGTCGTAGGACACTCGGGGGCATATCCCGAGGGGTCCCGAATAAGAATTCCATCTTCATAACACATAGGGCACTCTGGGACATATGCCAAGGAGCCCGGGAAGCAGTATTCTGTCCTCATAATATACAGCGCCATGGAGGGTGTTTCCTGAGGGCTCCAGGAAACAACATTCTGACCTCATAATTAGTAGGGCACTCGGAAGTCTATTCCCAGGGGCACGGGAAGCAGACTTTTATCCTCCTAATGCATAGGGCACTCAGGGATGTATCCCGCAGAGCATAGGAAGTGGCATTTCATCCTCATAATTTGTAGAACCATGGTGGACATATCCTGAAGGGCCCAGAAACAGCATTCTGCCCCTGTAATACATAGGGCAATGGGAGGAGTATTCTGAGAGTCCCGTGAAGCAGCATTCCATTTTCATAATTCAAACGGCCATGAGGGCATATCTCGAGAAGCCCGGGAAGCAGCATTCCGTCCTCATAATTTGTAGAGCCATGGGGAACATATCCCGAGGGGCCCGGAAAAAGCATTCCATCCTCATAATTCTCAGCACATTCGGGGCATATTCGGAAGTGTCTGGGAAGCAGCATTCCATCCTCATAATTCATAGGGAACTCAGGGGCATATACGGAGGGGCCCGAAAAGCAGCATTCGGTACTAATATTTCATAGAACCATAGGGAGAGTATCCCCAGTGGTTCTGGAAGCAGCACTTCATCCTCATAATTAGTGGAACACTCGAGGCTGTATCCCGAGGGGCCTGGGAAGCAGCATTCCATCCTCATAATTTGTAGGGCCATGGGGAGCATATCCCGAGGGGCCCGGAAAAAGTATTCCATCCTCATAATTCGCAGCACACTCTGGGCATATCCGGAAAAGCCCGGGAAGCAGCATTCTGTCCTCATAACTCATAGGGCACTCGGGGACATATGACAAGAAGCCTGGCAAGCAGCAATCTATCCTCATAATTCGAAGGGCTTTCCCGGGAGTATCCAGTTTGGCCTGTGTAGCAGCATTCAGTGCTCATAATTAGTAGGGCACTCGGGGGCATATTCCAAAGGGTCCCGAAGCAGAATTCCGTCCTCATAAATCGTAGGGCACTCTTGGACATATCCAGAGGGGCCCAGGAAGCAGCATTCTGTCCTCATAATTCATAGCGCCATGGAGGCCGTTTCCCCAGGTGCCTGGGAGGCAGCATTCCGACCTCATAATTCGTAGGGCACACGGAGGTGTATTCTGGGGGGCCCGGGAAGGAAACTTTTATCCTTCTAATGCATAGGGCACTCAGGGATGTATCCCGAGGAGCACAGGAAGCAACATTCCGTCCTCATAATTTGTAGGACCATGGTGGGCATATCCTGAGGGGCTCGGAAACAACATTCTGCACCTGTAATACACAAGGTGATGAGGGGGAGTATCCTGAGGGTCCCCGTAAGCAGCGTTCCATTTTTATAATTCGAACGGCAATGGGGCATATCTCGAGAAGCCCAGGAAGCAGCATTCCATCCCTATAATTCAGAGGGCATGCGGGAATGTATCCAGAGGAGCACAGGAAGCAGCATTCCCTCCTCAAAAATCCTAGGGCCATGGGGGGAGTATCCCGAATGTCCCGGGAAGCAGCATTGCATCCTCATGATTCAGAGCACACTCAGAGCATATTGCGAATGGCCTGGGAAGCAGCATTCCCTCCTATAATTCATAGAGCACTAGGGAGCATTTTCCAAGGGGATGGGAAGATAGCATTCCGTTCTCATAATTCGCAGGGCACTGGAAGGGGGGGGGGTATCCTGTGGAACCCGGAAAGAAGCATTCTGTCCTCCTAACATGCAGGGCACATGGGGACATTTTTCGAGAAGCCCGGGAAGCAGCATTCCATCCTCATAATTTGTAGGGCCATGGGGAGCATATCCCGAGGGGCCCAGAAAAAGCATTCTTGCCTGATAATTTGCAGCATTCTCCGGGCATATACGGAAGGGCCCAGGAAGCAGCATTCTGTCCTCATAATTCTTAGGCTACTCGAGGGTGTATCCCCAGAAGCCCGGAAAGCAACATTCCATCCTCATAATTCATAGGGCACTCAGGGGCATATCCCGAGTGGCCCGAAAAGTAGCATCCAGTCCTAATAATTCGTAGGGCCATAGGGAGAGTTTCCCCAGTGGTTCTGGAAGCAGCATTCCATCCTCATAATTAGTGGAACACTCGAGGCTGTATCCCGAGGGGTCCAGGAAGCAGCATTTCCCCCTCTTAATACATAGGGAACTTGAGGGCATATCCCGGGGGGCCTGGGAAGCAGCATTCTGTTCTCATAATTGGTAGGGCATTCGAGGATGAATCCTGACGGGCCCGGGATGCAGCATTGCATCCTCATAAGTCATAGGGCACTCGGGGGCATATCCCGAGGGGTCCCGAAGCACAATTCCATCCTCATAACTCACAGGGCACTTTGGGATATATGCCGAGGGGCCCGGGAAGCAGCATTCTGTCCTCATAATTTATAGCGCCATGGAGGGCCTTTCCCAAGGGACCCGGGAAGCAGCATTCCAACCTCATAATTCCTAGGGCACTCGGAGGTGTATTCCCAGGGTCCCGGGAAGCAGACTTTTTTCCTCCTAATGCATAGGGCACTCAGGGATGTATCTCGAGGAGCACAGGAGGCAGCATTCCATCCTCAGAATTTGTAGGACCATGGGGGGCATATCCTGAGGGGCCCATAAACAGCATTCTGCCCCTGTAATACATAGGGTGATGGGGAGAATATTCTGAGGGTCCCGAGAAGCAGCATTCCATTTTCATAATTTGAATAGCCATGGGGGCATATCTCGAGAAGCCGGGGAAGCAGCATTCCATCTTCATAATTCAGAGGGCACTCGGTGACCTAACCCGAGGAGCACAGGAAGCAGCATTCCGTCCTCATAATTTGTACGCCATGGGGAGCATATCCTGAGGGGCCCGGAAAAAAAATTCTTGCTTCATAATACGCAGCATTCTCCGGGCATATCTGGAAGGGCCCAGGAAGCAGCATTCTGTCCTCATAATTCATAGGGCACTCAGGGATGTATCTGGAGGTGCCAGGGAAGCAGCATTCTTTCCTCATAATTTGTACGGCCATGGAGAGCATATCCCGAGGGGCCCAGAAAAAGCATTCCTTCTTCATAATTCACAGCACACTTGGGGCATATCCAGAAGGGCCCGGGAAGCAGCCTTCTGTCCTCATAATTCTTAGCCTACTCAGGGGTGTATCCCCAGAATCCCGGAAAGCAGCATTCCATCCTCATAATTCATAGAGCACTCAGGGATGTACCCCGAGGGGCCCTAAAAGCATCATACGGTCCTAATTATTCATAGGGCCATAGGAGGAGTATCCTGATTGGTCCAGGAGGCAGCATTCCATCCTCATAATTAGTGAGACACTCGGGGCTGTACCCCAAGGCAACCAGAGAGCAGTATTTCCTTCTCTTAATATGTAGGAAACTGGAGGGCGTATCCCAAGCTGCCCAAGAAGCAGCATTCCATCCTTAAAAATTCTAGGGTCATGGAGGGAGTATCCTGAGTGGCCCGGGAAGCAGCATTCCATCCTCATGATTCCGATTGCACTCAGGGCGTATCTCCAAGGGCCTGGGAAGCAGCATTCCATTTTCATAATTCGAACGGCCATGGGGTCATGTATTGAGAAGCTCGGGAAGCAGCATTCCATCCTCATAATTCAGAGAGCACTCAGGCATGTGTCCTGAGGAGCACAGGAAGCAGCAATCTGTCCTCATAATGTGTAGGGCCATGGAAAGCATATCCCGAGGGGCCTGGGAAGCAGCATTCTGTCGTCAAAATTCGTAGGACTATACAAGGCTTATCTCGATGAGTCCGGGAAGCACTATTCTGTCCTCATATTTCGTAGGGCACTCGGGGCTGTATCTCAAGGGGCCCGGAAAGCCGGATTCTGTCCTCATATTTCATAGAAATATGGCGGCTGAATCCCGAGGCTCCGAGAAGCAGCCTTCCGTCCTCATAATTCCTAGGGCACCTGGAGCATATCCCGAGAAGCCTGAAAAGCAGCATTCCATTCTCAAAAATCGTAAGGTCTGGGGAAAGTATCCCCAGTGGCCCGGGATTAATAAGTAGCTTATTATTACATAGCAGTTATAATAGGTTAAGAAGCATTTATATTCTCTATATATGTTGAGACATTTCATATATCAGTAAGATAAACAGTACCATCTTTTGCAATGAAGAAAGTGGGCCCAATGGTGGGATGACTTGCCCAAGTTCACATAGCTGGGAGAGGTGCGTTTCCATCTGAGCTCAGGCCATTTGGCTCCAAGGTCTCAATATTGTCTTATCACAGTCCCTCTGAAGTCATAGAACCTCAATACGATGTTAAAACTCAAGCTGTCCAGCCCTCAAATTTTACCGGTAAGAAAACTGAGATTGAGAGATGTGAAAGAACTTCCTCATACCACAGTGAGTTACTGCAGAACCCAAAACAAACTCGATCTTATTAGTCCCACTTGAAAACTCTCCTCTGTTTTTTGGGGTAGAAAGCAAAGCATTTAATAGTGCCTTTAAACATCCATAATTAGGTCATTCTGTCTCTTCTTTTGTCTAAACAGTCAGTTGAAGAAGAACTAACTAGAATTGTCATTGCCCACTTAGTGGGAGATGAGGTATATGCCATTAGCCAAATGACCCAGGAGCAGCTGGAAGCTCAGTCAGGAGAGTGCTTGAAATATATTATGAGCAAAGCACCCCTTTCCTCAAAATTAATTTTCCCTGCAGACCACGTTTCCTATAAGTACGTGTCAGTTGCTCAGTTGTGTCTGACTCCTTGTCACCCCATGGAATTGTATGTAGCCCACGAGGCTCCTCTGTTCATGGAATTCTCTAAGCAAGAATACTGGGGTGGGTTGCCATTTCCTACACCAGGGCATCTTCACTTTCGAGTATTTGTTTGGAGAAAGAGTACAACTTCATGTCATCCATTCTCCCTCTGTCTCTGGGTTTCTTTGGGAAAATGAAAAAGTACTATATTATTGAAATCCTGGAATAGCTTGCTCCTCTTTCCCTCATGGTAAAGTTATTGCCTGTTTTGTTTTTCTTGCCTGGTAACACATGCATCAGGAGGGGCCAAAGATGTAATGAGGTAGTAAAACTGCTGTGCTTCTGCGAAGACCTTAAAACTAGATTGTTGGCTAAAACTGAGGTACTCTTAAAACAGTACTCTTTACACTTCTGGATTCTTCACTGTGATAGGAAGGGAAGCTAATGTTAACAGTCACAGTAGACTTCCAGGAAACATACAGGATTTTAAGGGAAAACTAAAGCTTCATGAGTCATTTGAAATCCCCAAAACTATTCAGTTCAGTTCAGTTCAGTCACTCAGTCGTGTCTGACTCTTTGTGATACCATGAATTGCAGCACGCCAGGCCTCCCTGTCCATCACTATCTCCTGGGGTTCACTCAGACTCATGTTCATCAAGTCAGTGATGCCATCCAGCCATCTCATCCTCTGTCGTCCCTTTTTGCTCCTGCCCCCAATGCTTCCCAGCATCAGAGTCTTTTCCAATGAGTCAACTCTTCACATGAGGTGGCCACAGTACTGGAGTTTCAGCTTTAGCATCATCCCTTCCAAAGAAATCCCAGGGCTGATCTCCTTTAGAATGGACTGGTTGGATCTCCTTGCAGTCCAAGGGACTCTCAAGTGTCTTCTCCAACCCCACAGTTCAAAAGCATCAATTCTTTGGCACTCAGCCTTCTTCACAGTCCAACTCTCACATGACCACAAGAAAAACCATAGCCTTGACTAGACGGACCTTAGTGGGCAAAGTAATATTAGAGGCTATTTATTAATGGCTATAGAATAGATGGACTAGGATTTGATATTTTGTGTTCCCTACTTCTGTAGATGGAAACTCTCTTTTTCCTCCCACTCAAGGGAACATGTGAAGTGACAGTCACTCAGTCGTGTCTAACTCTTTGCAACCACATAAACTGTTGCTTGCGTCTCCCCAGTCCATGGAATTCTTCAGGCAAGAATATTGGAGTGGGTTGCCATTCCTTTTTTCCAGAGGATCTTTCTGATCCAGGGATCGAATCCAGGTCAGATCCTGCATTGCAGACAGATTCTTTACTGTCTGAGCCACCGAGAAGCCCTTTCATGGGAAAATATTGAAATGCAAATGATTGAAAGCCATGTTATTATAGACATTACCTCGAATGTGTTTTCCTTTGTTTTTTAAAAAGTAAATATTAACATATTTTAGCACTCTCAAAACTTCCCATGTTAATGCATCTCACAACCACTGGACAGCCCATTTGTGCCCTCAACTACAGGTATACTGTGCCCTAAACTGTTCATTAGATGAACAAAGGATTTATAGAGCAAGGTCAAGCACATAATTATTCATTTATTCAACCACATATATGGACCACCTGCTGTGTATTAGGTCACATGTTGGGTAGTATAAGATACTAAGGTAAGCAAGGAAAGATCCTAAAGCTCAAAGCCCACATTCTAATGAGGGAGGCGGAGAAATCTGCAGATAATTGTGGTGTGACAGAGTAAGAAAGGTAGAGGCAGGTAGAAAGTTTATGGGCTCACTCAGGGTGTTTGTCTTATGTAGAGCCTGGGGAATGTTTGCAAAGCCTTCTTGATTTTTCAGAGGATGCAATGTCTGAGCGCCATAAAGAATGGGCAGTAAGTGGCCAGGTGTAGAGCATCCTGATGCGCTCTTTCAGTGCTGACACAGCGGAAGCCATTGCCTCCATCAGAAGACAGCTGCCTGGGTCAAGGTCATGCCCTCTCATGGAGACTCTGGCATCCCCTGACTTGTTAATGGGGGATAATTAAAAGCCCAGCCCCCTTTCTTCAGGGCAGGAAAGGTCCATTTAGCTCCAGAGCTTACCCTGGGATCCTCTGAGGCTTCTGTTCTTCAGTCCTATCCCTCTCTGCCCCATCCTCCTATCTTAACTTTGCTGCAGAGGCACTCCCCAGTAAACTTTCTCTTCACAATTCAGAATCTGTTTTCAGACAAGATGACTGAAGATAATAAATTTAGAAGCAAGCAGAAGAAAGACATTTCTGGCAAAAAGAACATATTAAGCAAAAGAAGAGCGTCCTGACCTTGTTAAATTAACATTGTTAAGTAGAGGCTGGAGCTTCCTTGGTGGCTCAGATGGTAAAGAATCTGCCAGGAATGCAAGCTCATTCCCTTCATCAGGAAGATCCCCTGGAGAAGGGAATGTCAACCCACCTCAGTATTCTTGCCTGGAGAATGCCATGGACAGAGGAGCCTGGTGAGTTATAGTTCAGGGGTTGCAAAGAATTGAACACAACTGAGCGATTAACACACACACACACACACACACACACACACACACACAGAAGTAGAGGCTGAGCCACTGTTCAGTACAACAGCACAAAAGATGGACGCAGAGAAATTATTACTCACAAGTCTGCGTTCTGCTTCAGGTGGCCACATAGGGAGATCAAGGCAGGATGCAGGCAGAGAGATCAGCAGGGCTGGGCCACCTGCCTTTATTAGGGTCCACAGATGGAGGGCCTTGGGACTCCCAGGCTAAGGCCAGACTGGTCAATTCAAACTAAAGAGCAGCAGTAAGCTCTGAACATAAGGGAAAGGTCCTGGGAAGCTGGGGAGATTATTTACCACTGGGGAAGTTGTATCAGGAACTTATATTTACTTGTGACTCTGCAGGCTGTTATCTAGGGCACTTCTATGAGGAGCTAATGTCAGCTCATCAAACAACTGGATGCCAGACAGCAGTTCCACGGAGGAGCTTAGGAAAACTCACACACGGAGAGACAAGAAACAGCAGGGTATACATAAGCACCTCAAAGATCTCCTGTGTTCTGGAGCTTAACCAGAACATGAAGCTGAATGATGAGGTGGATTTTCTGAGAAAATATTTGTGAGGAGCCCTGAGGTACCACTTCTAAATAAAAGCTGGGTGCAGTGTCACTGCTTTTTGGAATGCTGCCAGCCCTCATTTTGTTTGGGTTGATGGAATGTGATGTGACCGAAGGGATCCCCACCAAAGTAGGTTTGTAAGCAAAATGCCTCTACAGCAGTTTTTACAAATTGGACAATATTGTGCTCCACAAAGCTTCTTCTTGGTTCTTGCCATTACAATGCTTTTGAGATTCTGTTTTAAGTAGCTAATATCATCCATATTCAAATCATGTTGGATATTTGGCATATCTGAGGGGAAATGAATATTTAAAATACTAATTTTGACATAACTGTGGTCTCTGTCAGATAACGTTGCTGAGTTCTCCTGCAAGCCTCCTAACTAACTTGTTTTTGCCACCTGTTTTCTGTATCAGATTGATGTTCTGTGCAAAAGACATGGGATATTTCTGTTAGGAATGAAGTGACACAAATATTTTACAAAAATACCGTGTAAACTTCATACCTTGTCATCTATATCATCAATTACACTGTCATCAAACACACCCACTTTACAAGAGAAAGAATTCATAGGAATAAAAATGGAGCTGGTCCTCCTTAGTCCAGAAATACAGTTAGGTCAAGGCTTCACAAACACATTGTTGCCTGGTTAAATGTCATTCTATCTTTGGCCCTTGCTCTTAAATATCAAGGTTCCTCAGAAACCCTGTAGGAATGAGAACACTGTCCAGTTTCAATTACTTTCAGATTTCCCATTTCCAACCTGCAAATGCCTTTTGAATGATGTCTGTGACCATTGGCTGGATGCTTGTCTCTATGGGTTGACATGAATAAACAGGATAGTGTAGCAGGGCACTAGACATTTAGCTTCTCTCTATCTGAGTTTCCTCCATTGCAAAAGCAGAAAATAGCTTTTGATGTGTGCGATAATACATGTGAAACTGCTTGGAAAGGATATGAGATAGTCTGCGGATATCAGTAGTTCTATTCTGTGTTCAGTGAAGTTGTCCCTGGTGACCTCATGTTACCTATGGCATAGTGTTCCTCCAGTGGCCCCAGAAGAGAGGACGATGTGGAGTGTGGGGGCAAAGATGTTTCTGCTTGTTTCTTAGCAAAGTCCTGAATGCATTATTGAAGGTTTTTTTGACGGACCTTGATGTTGAATTCAGAGTTCATTTCCCCTACTTTTTCCTGTTACTGAGTCATGATAATTTGTGGTGGCATAGGTCTTGCTGGTGTCATGTAAGAAAAACTCCTTGGACAAACAAAGACAAGGAAATGGGAGCTTTTTTATATTTTTAGTAAACAAATGTCACTTGAATTCAAGGTAGTATTGTAGCTATAAGAAGAGAAGTCTTCAGATGAAAGCATTCACTCACAAAGACAGTGTCCTATTTCTGTTTAAAGCACCTCAGGTGACTTACCTGTCAAAATGATAAATTATTTATTGCTTTCTAAGGGCACATATTTGAGTAAGTCCAAATTGTTCTTTCAGCTACTCATATTGCAGCTGTAGTTTTGTCGGTGATACTAAATTGACCCAGAGGCTTTATTTTCACAGCAGAATACTCATTTGAGCTTTTACAAAATGCATTTTTATTCTGGACTGAAGAACATTCTAGAAGGTGTTTAGACTTATTCCCAAAGTGCTATATAACCATTACTCTGCACTTACACTATTTTACAGGTAGATTTGATATTCTTGTCAGCAGCATCAAATTTATAGCCATAGGATCTTAAGGGGTTCAGTAATTTTGCTAAAGGCAAGAAAATATAGTTTCAGAGTATTCTATCAGTCCTACATTTAGTCCAATTCCCCATGGTGGATTCTGCCTTTTTCATAAAGAAACTTCTGCCTGTTGGCTTCAGAGACATGTCAGGGCTTCCTTTCTCTGGGCAGGCTCATGACCTAGTTTCAAATAAGCATCTTGATATCACTGGTTGGGAGAGACCCTTTATTCAATATTTGGTCCTCCTTTTACTCTGAAATCATTTGAAATTTAGCCTTTTTAGATGTTACATGAGAAAATTTGCATAATTAATACATTTAAGAACCATTTAAAGAGGACTTTGAGCATAGTTGTAAGAAAAGCCAATTTGTGAAATGGAAATTATCACCAATCTCAATAGCAATTATAAATACTTAAAACATGTCCCAGGAAACACAGAGGAGTGGGAAGACTGACAGCCTGTCTTCTAATGAGGCTCATGAAAAGACACTACTTTAGGAGTTGTTAGTTTGTTGGGGTACATAGCCAAGGATGGAAAAATATGGCCCACTTTTATCAAACAGCTACACTATTCTGGGCACCTCACAACATGCTTTATATAAATTGACTGTATCATTTGTTCTTCACCACAGTCCGTGGGGTCACAGAGTCAGACACAACTGAGCAACTGAGCTGAACTGACTCTTGATATTTGGATTGTTTTTAAGGTAGGGACACTAGGATTTAAGAGAATTATGCAACAGTTTTAAGGTTAGAATTTGCACTCGAAGATGCTATGATTTGAATTCTAGCTCTGTGCTCCTAACCTATGGACAGCACTGCCTCTCATCTCAGTAGGGAACACGGGAAAGGAAAAAAAAAGAGGGCTAATGCCTCTCCAGAGTAGGGTAATAAAAAATGAATATTCCATCTAACGCAAACTTGTTGTATTACTAGCTCCCAACGAAAATACTGAGTACTAGGGAAAGGTTGAGAATTAAACCAGATTCAAAATCAGTTCCATGGCTGATAATCAGGAGGATTTATTTTGTGAGTGTGGCTGGTATGGCCGGATGTGGACTGTGCCTTTAAATTCGGTCCGGGTTCACAAACAGGTCAACTACGTGCTGCGCGCTCCACCCGTGTATCACGTGTATCACGTGACTCTCTGGGCGCGCAGTCTGAGAGGCCAGGACGGGGTTGTGTGCTTGCGGATCTAGAGGCTTCCTTTAGAGCTCTGTTCATCAGACGCTTTCATGGGGCCTCACTGACTCCTGACCCTTGAAACAATAATGATTTGGTTCCTGCTCTAGATACCACCTCATGAAGCTATCTTTTTAGACAGTCACTTCCCTCTTTTTAGATGTTTCTGTCTTGGTACCTAAACCTGCCACAGAATTCAGCTTTGGCCGATGCTGCCCTGAAGGCTTTTAGTTCTCTCGGCTGCTGGAGTGACGTCTGGCCCCATCAGTTCCCTCTCGTGGCCATGTTTGGGTTTGCCCCTACTCTGTATAATCGCTGGCTGACCTTATCACTACCTCCCCTTTCCAGCCTAAAGGCCTCTAGAAAGAATATATATTTATATATATTTCTTCCCCCATGAATAGCTCCTTGCTGCCCCCTTCTGGCTCAAATTATAATTAACCCTTCGGTTTGCTGACCAAAGAATGAGTCAAACCCAGGCATCTGGTAAGTCTGTGGCAACTTCATATTCATACTACTTAGAGGAAAGGAAAGATATTTATCTCTTCTGTCTCCTACAACTCTCTCCAGTTTTATTTTTTCTAATATTGTTTCACTGAGAAGAATTTTTCTGAGACGTGTCAAATCACTAAAACTTGTGTATACTTTTGATTCATAGCAAGAACTCTCCCCTCCTTTTATTTTAAACATAAAATATCTTTTCCTTATAAAGACAGTATGCATGCTTAATATTGAAAACTTTCAGAAAGGCACATAGAGAGCCAACATCACCTGTAATTCACCTCTGACAGATAGCAACCATTAGCATTATGGTGTAACCCATACATCTTATTTATATGGCTCTGAATGCATGGTTCCATAGCCTGCTCTTCATCTTAGTGAGAGGACATTAGCTATTTTGGTCCTTTTAACACTGATAGCCTCCTTTTGGAGGAGATCATACTCAACTTTGTTGGGTCTCAAATTATCATAAGATGATAAGCATCTGCAAGGCAGATTTTGGATCTATGAACAGCGGCTTCTTCTGTATTCTTCCCACACCATCAGATGCTAGGCTCTTTATGCTGTGATGCTCAATAAATGTGGTTGACTGGCTGTTTTGAGTTCATGATGTGTTTTCCAAAATGGCAATAAAAATGGTAATGAAATGTTAAGTTATTCTCAGCTACTAAATTCCTAGTGCCAGGGACATCACAAATTATCTTTTTGATGATCAAAACTATTTGACCATCAATTTCAACTAAGTCACAATAACCTCTGATTTTCTTTCCAGCCCCTTTTGTCCCATATGTTTCCAAAGTATCTGTATACTGACTGAATTACCTTGTAACTAATTAGAACATAAGAGGAAATTACAAACAACAACAGCAACAACAAAAACCCAACAACAATGCATGTTAAGGTGATATTGGCAAATAAACAAATATAGAAGAGTTATCCTATTATAAAGGGTAGTTAGAGGAATATTTCACCCCAAATACCATTATTGTCAATAATTCATCTGTCTATCTTGTCTCCTCTGGCCATAGTGAAGTCAATTCATATAAACACTTTTCTGTGAGCTAGAAAGGAATGAAGAGGTTTAAAGTCACGGCAGCATTGCTCAAAATCACCAACACTGATGCTATACTATTGCTTGCTAATGTGTCTAATTTTTAGAAGCTGGGGGAGGTTAGTAATCTCTAGTGGAATAATAATCCTGAGCCTGAAGGAGAATCTGTGGACAGGTCTGTTTCACCTGTCCAGGGGTCAGCCTTGAGGTGGAAGGGATCTCTCCACTCCCCTTCTCTTTTAATGGTTAAAAATAAGAAAGTGTTACAAAATTAAGATTGGATTGAAGAATGCACTTAATTTATATGTACTTGTTCACATTTATGGAGAAGGTGATGGCACCCCACTCCATTACTCTTGCCTGGAAAACCCCATGGATGGAGGAGCGTGGTGGGCTGTAGTCCATGGGGTCTCTAAGAGTCGGACATGACTGAATGACTTCACTTTCACTTTTCACTTTCATGCATTGGAGAAGGAAATGGCAACCCACTCCAGTGTTCTTGCCTGGAGAATCCCAGGGATGGAGGAGCCTGGTGGGCTGCCGTCTATGGGGTTGCACAGAGGCAGACCTGACTGAAGTGACTGAGCAGCAGCAATTCCAGCAGTTCTCATTTAAAGGAGAAAATAGCGATAGAGAACATAAATATGCTTTTTCTTTCAATTAGTAAGCTTTATGTTTTAGAGAGGTTTTACCTTCAGAGCAAAATTGAGCTGAAATTGCAGAGAGTACCCAAAGAGCTCTGCCCTCCCACCAACACAGTCTGCCCCACTATTTACATCCCATATGCATTGTTAAAATGGATGAACACATGGTTATCACCCAGAGTCCTTGGTTTATATTACTGTACACTCTAGGCATTGTATATTGTATGGAACTGGATAAATTTATGATGATATGTACCCATTATTTTAGTATTTTACAGAATAGATTGTCCTAGAATCCTTTGTGCTCTACACAGACATCCCTTGCCCCAACCCTTGAGAAGCACTAATCCTTTTACTGCCTTCACAGTTTTTCCTGTTCCAGAATGTTGGAATCATATAGTATGTAGCCTTTTCTTGTTGGCTTTTTTCACTGAGTAATATACATTTAAGTTTCCTTCATGTCTTTTCATGACTTGAGGGCTCGTTTATTTTTAGTGCTGAATACTATTCCATTGTCTAGATGTACCACAGTTTATCAATTCATCTACTGAAGGATGTCTTTCCTGATTGCTTCTAAGTTTTGGCAGATACCAACAAAGTTGTTCTAAGCCATTATGTGCAGATTTTTGTGCGGACATAAGTTTTCAACTCTTTGGCGGTAAATCAGGGAGGATGATTGCAGGATTGTATGCTAAGAGCATGCTTATTTTTGTCTTCCAAAGTGGCTGTACAATTTTGCATTCTCAGCAGCAGTGAATGAGAGTTCCTGTTGCTATATGTCCTTGCCAACATTTGACACCGTCAGTATTTTGGTCCTTCTGATAGATGTGTAGTGGTATTTCACTATTAATTTGTAATTTGCTAATGACATGATGTTGAATATATTTTCATGTGCTTACTTGCAATCTGTATACCTTCTTCAGTGAGGTGTCTGTTAAGATACTTTGCTCACTTTTAGTTGGGTTGTTTGGTTTCTTATTGTTAATTTTTAAGAGTTCTTTATATATTCTGGATAACAGTTCTTTACGAGATGTATTCTTTGCAAATCTTTTCTACCAGTTTGTAGCTGTCTTTTCGTTCTCTTGAAAAACACGCATTTTAAAAATCAACTTTCTTTCCACTTTTTGCTCTATGGATGACCAATGCAGAGAGTTCTTCTTACCATATTTAGAAAGTAATTGCTTAATCAGAAATGGAATAAATTATGTTTGCCTGACTATTCTTGGTTCTAATTCAGGAAGTATAAAATGCACTATGATCTATGAATGCTCAAGTGCAAGCTCTTCCTTCTCTAAATGTTAAGTGGATGTGACCTGCAAGAAAAAATATAGCAAAGAGACTTCTTACATTATGTCTAATGTTTCTGAATGCATTGCTTTCTGGTATATTATTTCCTGTTCAAAAGTATTTCTGCCCAAGGAGATCCAGGACTTTTTTTTTTTAATCCCTGAGAGAAATAGCCCGACGAAGCCCAAGAAACTGAGAGCAAAGATCAAAAACTGATATTATATTTCAGGTCTCTAATACTCTCAAACATCCTACAAACATTGGTGAGAAAAGACTTTGTGATATTCTCTTTAGGGCAAAACGTTAAAAAAGGAATTTGTGCTCTGTTTTTATCCTGGTATCATACAAAATAGTCTCCAAAAAGAAATAGCTTTATAAATTCCTTTTAAAATGCTATTTGTGCTATTTCCTTTTCTTTTTCTCCCACCCTCTCTTAGACATTTTCTGAATGTAGCTGAAATTTATCTTTAGTGTTTGAATTCCTTGTAATTTTTTGTTTGTTCTTTACTGGGTCATGATAGAGAATGATGAGGATGATAAGTTAGAATTTTATAAAAGCTAGGTGTAAAATTTAATTATAGATATTGAGTACATTGGGTTCTTAGGTACTTTCTCCTTTTTACTTTGATTGTATAGGTATAAAAATAATTTCAGAAGTGTCCAGACAAGAATTTTAGAAGAAATCAATCAGATACTTAAGCAGAATTAGATCGTCCCAGTAAACACACACACTTGCACACTCTTCTTTCTGACCACTCAGTGCTCTGTCTTCATGCACATTAAATATATTTCCTCTCTTTCTCTCCTTCCCTCTTTTTCTCTCTGCCCTTCTCCTCTTCTCCTCATACCCCTTCCCTTTGAAGTGTAAATGTAGATGCTAAGAACTTTACCATGAAAGATACTAGAAAATCATGACCTCTCTCAGCAAACATAACACTCAATAAGAGAGCTATCTATATTTCCATCTTTCATATGATAAACCCTTCCCTTATGGCTCAGCTGGTAAAGAGTCCACCTGCAATGTGGGAGACCTGGGTTCGATCCCTGGGTTGGGAAGATCTCCTGGAGAAGGGAAAGGCTACCCACTCCAGTATTCTAGCCTGGAGAATTCCATGGACTATACAGAATCACAAAGAGTCGGACACAACTCAGTGACTTTCACTTCACTTCACTGTGATAAGCCCAACAATCTTTCCACTCTGTAGAGAAGGTCATCGTATCAGTTAACTGGATAATAATGGAAGTAAACTTTGTGCTTCTCCTAAAGAAAGTATAGATAGGTTCAGAACTCTTCAGGATTACGATAATTTTAGAAGAGCTGCACTCACTAACTGCTTTATTTAAGGGCATATTAGAACTAGGACTTCAAGCTTTTCAACCTGTCAATAGCCAATTAGATGTACTACAAAATACCTCTCCTCTGCGTCTAGTGTCTTCAGTGTGTTTAAATTGGGTGAAGTCACAGTTATTAGCCTGATAAGCAGTGATATCATCTACTCTGGCTGCATTTCCCCTGATTAAACATGGCTGCACAGGAGAATAATTTTTGACTACTGCATTAGATGTTGCTGTATTTTTACAGATCTAGCTAACATGGAAGCTTCTTCTCTATTGAATTTGGGTCTCTGCCCTGGAATAAATTCTCTAAAACCATTAATAAAGTAATTTAAAAATGCTCCTGCCATTTCTGTGAACTCAGATTACAGCAGTTACAGTAATTATTGTTAGTGATATGCAATATACCTGGGGCCTATTGAGGAGATATTTATAGGCTTCTTTTGTGTAATCTTTGCACCTAGAAGTTTGTAAAGGAAAAAGGGTGCTAATGATGGCAAGCCTCAGCACTGCTCTCAACTTACTGGTTATGATGTTTGTAAGAATATTTACAAACTCTGGTCTTGTCTCATTTACACAGACTCCTCCCAGGCCATTGAGAGTTGCCACCTTGAGGCAGTTTGCATAGTCTAATTAGGGTCCCCTTAAAATTTTCCTGAAGGGCAAACTAGGACTCCTACAGTGGGTAAGAGGGTTATCAAGGCTCATCATTTGCCATCTGTGCTGGCTGCCAGTAGGCCAGTGGAAAATCATTTTCTTGTAATATCCATAGCCGTGTATGTCTGAGGCCCTTAGAGAACTGATTTTAAGGCAGCAGCATCTGGCTCTGGTCTTCTGCTTCCTACTTGAATGTGGCCAAGAAGCAGAATTATCTCTCAGTGAGAACTCTCTATGTAAGGATCCTGTTCAGGCTCTCTAGCAGTCATGAGACTGGCTCTAGGAACAGATTGGAGTTTTCGTCAGATTGGAGTTTTCGTCTTAGGGCTACATCAGTTCAGTTCAGTCACTCAGTCGAGTCCGATTCTTTGCTACTCCAGGGACTACAGCACACCAGGCTTCCCTGTCCAGCACTGACTCCCGGAGCTTGCTCCAACTCATGGCTGCATAGTCAGTCATTTTTACACAATCTCTGCAAGCGGGGGGATATATTCTCCCTCCCATTATCCTGTCTCTCTCCGTTCTTCCCTTCTTCCTTCCTTCTTTTTTATTTCATTCCTTCCTTTGCCTATTACATTTATTTATGTAGCTCGTTTTTGCACAGGGAACCTGGTTTGGCTTGTGGTTTGTTTATGAAGTACTGTCTCCCTATCTTATGTTTGGAGGTGGGCATTTCATCCAGAGAAGATTAAACCTGTGAGTCCTTTAGATATCAACACAGACAGAGCAATGGAGTCATAAGAAAGCAAGGTCCACAATAACCACTGTAAAAACAGGCTTCCCATTAATTACATTTCACTTACCCAAGGAGGGGATAGGTTGTCTCTTCAGCAGAATTACTGCAGAGCAGAGAAGGGGCCAGGACATAAAGAAGAAGGAAGAGTGAAGAGTGTTCATCTCAAGTCAGTGAGTGGTCTCTTTGCTTATAAAGAAGCAAATGGAAGAGACAACTTAGAAACAACCTCACTCAGTTTTGAAATCTATAAACAATTTGAATGATTTTCCTCTTAAAACATCATTAGCAGTACTAGAATAATGCTAGAGTAAGTGTGAACTGTTGTCTTTGTTGAACAGTCAAAGTTATCTAGATTTCATGCAGAATAAAAAATTTCCATATGTGAGAGTAAAATGGAGCAATTCGGAACATAGACTTGGAATCCAGGTTACCTGGGTTCACATTTTGGCTCTATATTGTGAACTTTGTAACATGCCTATGGCTCAGTTTCCTAGTATATACAATGGAGTTAAAAACAACATCTACCTCACAAGGTTGTTTTGGGGATTAAAAGAGCAAAAATTTATAAAGCAATTAGAATAGTATCTGCATATAGCAAGCAAGTTAAAAGTGTTTTCTCAGTTAATAAATATGTCCAGTCTCTCCAATAAGATGGAAATTTTTAACACTAATAAGAAAAAGAGTGGCATTGAAAGTAGGTTATATAGTGTTATGTCAATGCAAGGTGACGTGCCTGTGGTTTACTTCCCCGGAAAAAAGTTTAGATATACATTTGGTGGATGGCCTATAAATTTTATTGCGTCACTGAGCACTCTGCTCAGTATTGGTACACATTGCTATTTTTCATATAGATTCTGTTTTACTAAATCTTTTCATTAGATTTGAACAAAACTATGGTCACGGTGGTTCCTGGGATCATTCACCATAGATTATTGCTATAGAAAGCACTTAGATAAAGGCATTAAATTATTATTTATTGATAAGCTAACTTGGTGAATTAATTTTTTATTTATACATTAACCTTTAATAGTCATTTAACTTCAGAAATAGTCGTAGACATATGGTCTTTCAATATCTTCCAGTTAAGATGTTCTAAAATCAATCTTTTCATTTCCAGAAATAAATCCATTTTGATAACATCATTTCCCTGATTAGACATATTTAGTGTCTCTCCATCATCCGTGCAATATGTGATATAAGTGTCTTAGTTGGCTTGCATGGCCTTTCATGATCTAGCCCTAAGCTTTTTTGCATAATCTCATATCAGAGCTTCATTTTCCCCTCATTTTAGCTCTTCAAATAAAACTTACCAGGGCTTTATACCTTTCACTTTTGTATCTGACAAAAGCTGTTCATTGTGCCTATAATATCCTTTCTGACTCCTCACTGTCCACTTTCTTCCTCTCCTTTTAGCCCATGTTGAATTGACTCAGCTCTGCCTAATCAAACTTCTAGGATATATAAACTCTCTTCTCCATGTTGTCATCATAACAAAAGTAAACCCACCCTATATAGAGCCTACAGTGTATGAGACTCTATTCAAATCACTATATATATGTATAAACTCATTTGACCCTAATAAAAAGCTTGTAAAGCAAAAGTTCCCCCATCTTACAGACTAGGAAACTGAGTCACTGATGGTTAAATAAGTTTCCCAAAGTCATACTGTTTGTAAATTACAGAGCCCTGTAACTTATATGTTTTTATATTTCTACTTATCAGATCTTTGTAAGTATTTAATATGTTGCCCTTTGTTTCAGTAAGCACCCCCACAACCTAAGAGCCTCTATGTCATAGATTATCAAACATATTTCTAAGGTGATTGTTCATTCACTTAAAATACTTGAATATAAGTATACATTTTTAGCTAGAGACTTTTTCTTTTATTTATTTTTTAATTGAAGTATAGTTGCTTTACAGACTTTTGTTTTTTTCTGTAAGACCTCAACATGAATCAGCCATAGGTATACATATATCCCTTCCCTTGTGAACCTCCCTCTCATCTCCTGCCCCATCCTCCGCCTCTAGGTTGATACAGAGCCCCTGTTTGAGTTTCCTGAGCCACATAGCAATTTCCTGTTGGCTATCTATTTTATATATGGTAATGTAAGTTTCCATGTTACTCTTTCCCGTTTTAAAAACTGAAGTATAGTTGACTTATTAATACAACATTTTATTAAAGTGTGTAAATTAGTAAGTGTAATTATTGAATCCAAAGAAATGCATATCGTTTCTCCATTCAAATCTCCATTGCTCTTTTTCATGTTCTGTATTTAAGATTATTAGAAACCACAGTAATGATATTGCCAATTATTTTCTTTTTAATATATGTGAACCTTTATAGTTAAACTACAGACTGGCCTTCTCTTGTCTCTTTTAACTTGACATTACCAACAGCTTGCTAGTTTGGCCATCTTTTTATTCCGATTACAGTAGTGCCGATCAGTGAGTGTACATGTGTTTGTAACATTTCCTCAATCTCACAGATATAACTAGCTCTGTTTTTAAAGTTTTTATTTTTTAAAAATATGTTTATTTATTTTAATTGGTGGTTAATTACTTTACAATATTGTGTTGGTTTTGCCATATATCAACATGAATCTGACACAGGTATATACGTGTTCCCCACCCTGAACCCCCCCTCCCTCCTCCCTCCCTGTACCATCCCTCTGGGTCTTCCCAGTGGACTAGCCCCAAGCATCCAGTATCATGCATCAAACCTGGACTGGCGATTTGTTTCATGTATGATATTATACATGTTTCAATGCCATTCTCCCAAATAGTCCCACCCTCTCCCTCTCCCACAGAGTCCAAAAGGCTGTTTGATACATCTATGTCTCTTTCGCTGTCTCACATACAGGGTTATTGTTGCCATCTTTCTAAATTCCATATATATGTGTTAGTATACTGTATTGGTGTTTTCTTTCTGGCTTACTTCACTCTGTATAATAGGCTCCAGTTTCATCCACCTCATTAGAACTGTTTCAAATCTCTTCTAAATGTACCTCAGCTTTCTTATCCATTCATCTGCTGATGGACATCTAGGTTGCTTCCATGTCCTGGCTATTATAAATAGTGCTGCGATGAACATTGGGGTACACGTGTGGCTTTCAATTCTGGTTTCCTTGGTGTGTATGCCCAGCAGTGGGATTGCTGGGTCATAAGGCAGTTCTATTTCCAGTTTTTTAAGGAATCTCCACACTGCTCTCCATAGTGGCTGTACTAGTCTGCATTCTCACCAACAGTGTAAGAGTGTTCCCTTTTCTCCACACCCTCTCCAGCATTTATTGCTTGTAGAATTTTGGATCACAGCCATTCTGACTGGCGTGAAATGGTACCTTATTGTGGTTTTGATTTTCATTTCTCTGATAAAGAGTGATGTTGAGCATCTTTTCATGTGTTTGTTACCCATCTGTATGTCTTCTTTGGAGAAATGTCTATTTAGTTCTTTGGTCCATTTTTTGATTGGGCCACTTATTCTGGAATTGAGCTGCAGGAGTTGCTTGTATTATTTTTGAGATTAGTTATTTGTCAGTTGCTTCTTTTGCTATCATTTTCTCCCATTCTGAAGGCTGTCTTTTCACCCTGCTTATAGTTTCCTTTGTTGTGCAGAAGCTTTTAAGTTTAATTTGGTCCCATTTGTTTATTTTTGCTTTTATTTCCAATATTGTGGGAGGTGGATCATAGAGGATCCTGCTGTGATGTATGTCGGAGAGTGTTTTGCCTATGTTCTCCTCTAGGAGTTTTATAGTTTCTGGTCTTACATTTAGATCTTTAATCCGTTTTGAGTTTATTTTTGTGTGTGGTGTTAGAAAGTGTTCTAGTTTCATTCTTTTACAAGTCGTTGACTAGTTTTCCTAGCACCACTTGTTAAAGAGATTGTATTTTCTCCACTGTATATTCTTGCCTCCTTTGTCAAAGATAAGGTGTCCATAGGTGCGTGGATTTATCTCTGGGCTTTCTATTTTGTTCCACTGATCTATATTTCTGTCTTTGTGCCAGTACCATACTGCCTTGATGACTGTGGCTTTGTAGTAGAGCCTGAAGTGAGGCAGGTTGATTCCTCCATTTCCATTTTTCTTTCTCAAGATTGCTTTGGCTATTCGAGGTTTTTTGTATTTCCATACAAATTGTGAAATTATTTGTTTTAGCTCTGTGAAAAATACTGTTGGTAGCTTGATAGGGATTACACTGAATCTGTAGATTGCTTTGGGTAGTATACTCATTTTTGTTTTTAAAGTTTTTAGCCAAAGGGGGAAAGAATTGAAATAAGAATGAAACCACAAATTTTGCCATACTCTAAAATATTTTAATAACATAATGCCAAGATGTCCTGGTTTTGAAATGAAAGTTCAATTATTCATCTTCCACTAGATTAGGGAATTGTAGGCAGATAAACTGGCTCTTTATTTCAGTCTTAATTCCCACATTTATTTCTATGTTACATATTTCTATATAGGTCTGATTGATTTTCTCTTAGACATTTGATAGTTTACTGCATGATTCTTTGTAGAAATATCACAAGTCCTTACCTTAGTACCTCTTTCTTTAACAATTGTTGTTGTTGTCGTTTAATCACTAAATTGTGTCCAGTTCTTTTGTGACCCCATGGGACTATAGCCCACCAGGGTCCTCTGTCAGTGGGATTTCCCAGGCAAGAATACTGGAGTGGGTTGCCATTTCCTTCTCTATTCTTTAACAATACTTTATAGCAATTTAACATGGATCATACAGAAAACATGACAATACCTTTGTTAAGAAAAAGCATTTGTAATCGTCTCCATATTGACAAAAAATATCTAGTCCACTAACTTTAAATGTGGGGCAAATTGATTGGTTACTGACAGGATACCACCTAAATCAATCTATTTTTATGTTGAAGTTTATGCTGTACTTTGTCAACCAGTTGTTTCTGTCCCAAGGAAACTACTTTTGAGGCAGCTAGATAGGTTAGGCAGCTGGATAAGTTAGGCGTGGTCAGTTTTTTTGCCTTTTTTTTTTTTTTTTAAATATATTGCTTGTCTCTCTGTAACAACATCCATGGAAAAATAACTCAGAATTTTACCACTGGAAGTCTGGGTTTTTTAAATTAAAATGGTGGAGTTTTTCTTTCTAACTGAGTTTGTCAGTGCCTATGCGTGTGCAGGGCTGCAGAATGCAATGCTAGGATGACCTCGTGCCCTCACCAGGCTGGAGTTTGACCTTTATCTCTTACCCCCATTTTGCTTCTCTAGAGATGTTTCCTATAAGATTTCCTATTGCATCAACACAGTTTTATTTTTTCCCATTCTAAGTTCTGTTGAAACTTACAGACCCAGCTCTGAAGATTTTAAATTTCATACTCTGCAAAAAATATTTTCTCTCATAATTATTATTTCCATCCCCCCAGAATAACCTTTTTTGAAGTAGTGAAATGTCCCTAATCAACAAATGCTAGTCCATAAAATAAGACTATGAGCTTTAAAAAGCATGCTACTTTTTCATTTGATTTCTCTCAGCTGAATCAACCTACAAATTTTATTTAAATGGTAAACCGTAGCAAACAAACTAAGGTAGCCAGAGAGTTGGACTGTGAAGAAGGCTGAGCACCGAAGAATTGATGCTTTTGAACTGTGGTGTTGGAGAAGACTCTTGAGAGTCCCTTGGACTGTAAGGAGATCCAACCAGTCCATTCTGAAGGAGATCAACCCTGGGATTTCTTTGGAAGGAATGATGGTAAAACTGAAACTCCAGTACTTTGGCCACCTCATGCGAAGAGCTGACTCATTGGGAAAGACTTGATGCTGAGAGCTATTGGGGGCAGGAGAAGAAGGGGATGACTGAGGATGAGATGGCTGGATGGTATCACTGACTCGATGGATGTGAGTCTGAGTGAACTCCAGGAGTTGGTGATGGACAGGGAGGCCTGGCGTGCTGCAATTCATGGGGTTACAGAGTCGGACACATGCTGAGTGCCGAAGAATTGATGCTTTTGAACTGTGGTGTTGGAGAAGACTCTTGAGAGTCCCTTGGACTGCAAGGAGATCCAACCAGTCCATTCTGAAGGAGATCAACCCTGGGATTTCTTTGGAAGGAATGATGGTAAAGCTGAAACTCCAGTACTTTGGCCACCTCATGTGAAGAGTTGACTCATTGGAAAAGACTCTGATGGTGAGAGGGATTGGGGGCAGGAGGAGAAGGGAGATGGTTGGATGGCATCACGGACTCGATGAACGTGAGTCTGAGTGAACTCCAGGAGATGGTGATGGACAGGGAGGCCTGGTGTGCTGCAATTCATGGGGTTGCAAAGAGTCAGACACGACTGAGCCACTGAACTGAACTGAAATGACCTTTGACAGAGAAGTGGATAAAGATATTATATATATATATATATACACACACACACACACACATGTATATATTGTGATGGAATATTACTCAACTATTAAAAAGAATGAAATAATACCATTTGCAGCAACATGGATGGACCTAGAAAGTGTCATACTGAGTGAAGTAAGTCAGAGAGGAAGAAATATCGTATGACATCCCTTACATGTGGAATCAAAAAAGAATCATATCCACATGAACTTATCACAAAACAGAAAGAGAACCACATACTTAGAAAATGAACTTATGGTTGCCAGGGGGAAGGGATAGTTAGGGAGTTTGGAAGGTCATGTATTCATGGGGTTACAGAGTCGGACACAGCTGAGCAACTGAACTGAACTGATAGTATGAATACAGAGGCAGCAAATTATATTGCTTGTTTTGTCACATTTTCTGCAGTGTATTGCTTAGCTTGGTAAAATGTTTTTGCAAATTTTTGAGACAACACATAAGTATAATAGTATCCATTTCCAGCACTGTCAGAATGAATTCCAGTTGATAAACTCAGCTATTAGCTGTATGTCATAAACCAGGTTTATGAACACAGATAATGTCTCTGTTCTCCTACCTTACTTCCTACCAAGAACCAAGCAGTGCTAATTTGCTATTTTAAACTTAAAACCAAAAATTCTTTCTTACCTATGTGTTACAACCCCATTTCTCAGTTTGGTGGGTTTTGTTGACTTGTCTCTACATACACCCGAGTGAATTTCTTATTTCTCCCTTCTTCTTTCCCAAAGTCAGTTCTCTCTCTCTCCCTCTGAGATTCTGGATCAAAGGAGATACTCAGTAAAGATCTTCAATTACTCTTATCCATCCATTCTATTAAAAATGTCTTAAAATACATTTACTGTCATTATAATAGCATTAACAAAATTGACAATGTCTTATTTTTTGTATGGGTGTATTTATGTTTAAATAGAGTCTGATATTTTCTTATATATTATATATTCCTTCCTGGGTAAGCATAGTATCCCTGTAAATCTGAGAAATCAGGTAGTTCCTACAATTCTACACACACAAATTTTTTCTGGGCCCTGTTTCATCACCTCCTAGTCCACAGGTTGGGAAAGTAAGAGAATGATAAAAGTATCTTAAACTCCCTCATCCTCACTACTTTTTATTTTTTTCCCCAGAGGGGGGCGAAGATTTAAGCAGATAAGTCATTAATTAACTTGTCCACACAAGAGGGTCTGGCGAAGTATACTCTCTGATGCCAAATATTCTCCTAATGCTCAGTGTTTAAGGCTCCCAGTGAGAGAGGCCACAGGGCTCTGAACATGTCAAATTCATTGGATGTTTCTTAGTAGCTCTGCCAGGATGGCCCTTGCCGCATCCAATCTAACTCTCTTTCCCTAAGGGCACAGTTTGAATCAACATTCCTCACTTGTTGAAGACTCCAAGAAGTCATGTGACCACTTAATCTTTTACAGCTCAAAATGTGTGAAGTTTTAATCTGCATACCTCTAAAGTCTAAAAGCTATATTCTGTTTTATGGAAATTTCAAATCATATGGGCAGGCTTAGCTTAATATGTTAAGTATCTTAAATTGATTTTCTTAAGGATCTCAGAGCACGTGAAAAAAATCTAGAAGAGCTATAGAAACTTCCCATGGAGCCATTAAATCCTCATGGTGACTCATCAACAGACATTTGATGGTCAGTCCAATTATGTTGTAGACATCTTGGTTCCAAGACTTTGGGTCAGACTCCAAAAACTATTCATTGATTTTGGTGACTGATTTAGAAATAGGACTAATGGATTTTGGAAGAAGTATCAGAAAGTCAGTGGAGAACAAGACCTCTTAACTTGTTTGAAGGAAACAGTTAATCAGGCTTAAAACCTGTACAACAACAACAAAATCATAAACAGGGAAAGAAAGAATGCAAAGCATTTCAGTGTCAAAATACCATGAAGAAATTAGAGGATGCATACAGGAAAACCTTGTTGGAATGAGTCTTTTGTACCTTGACTCTTTTTCTCAAAATAATTGACATGCCAAATACATATTTTGGGGTAGCAAGTTTTTTCCCCTAAGATATATTGCTAGCCCAGGAAAAGATCAAAAGTCAAAATTTGGAGTATTGTTTCTACTGAATGTGTATCAGTTTTGCACCATTGTAAAATCAAAAAATCCTAACTTGAAACATTGTAAGTAAGTAGGGGACTCAAGTATTTTCTTTAGTCTTCAAGTTATAGTCACAGTTTTCTGATGCACTACAAAGAGATTTCTCTGGACCCGAAAGTAATCTGGGATAGTGAGGTTCCGAAGGCCTTGTTCAGCAGATGGCATAGATCTAGGATGGAGAACTGGGATAAAGAAGGGGAAACATGACTTCCTTACATTCAATTTCAAGTCTCTACATATACACCCAGCCAGTTACTTCTTAGGCTAAAAAGAGGGTGCTCTGAAAGGGGAATGCACTTTCATAATTCCAGATAACTTGATTTTCTCAAGCTGTAATAGCAAGATCTTAGGTACTTGTTTGCTCTCCCTGTTATTTGGGTTGCACATTGAAACAGTTATTTGTTCTTCATTCACTCATTCAACAGATGTTTTTTGGAATATGTTGGCCAATGCAGGCTGTTCTATGTTGGCAACTGTTTGCTTAGTCTGCTTACCCCAAATGTAAATTAGTTTAGGGCATCAGTTCAGTTCAGTCACTCAGTCATGTCTAACTCTTTGCGACCCCATGAACTGCAGTACTCCAGGCCTCCCTGTCCATCACCAGCTCCTGGAGATTACTCAAACTCATGTGCGTTGAGTCGGTGATGCCATCCAACCATCTCATCCTCTGTCGTCCCCTTCTCCTGCTTTCAATCTTTCCCAGCATCAGGGTCTTTTCTAATGAGTCAGTTCTTCACATCAGGTGGCCAAAATATTGGAGTTTCAGCTTCAGCATCAGTCCTTCCAGTGAATATTCAGGACTGATTTCCTTTAGGATGGACTGGTTAGATCTCCTTGCAGTCCAAGGAACTCTCAAGAGTCTTCAACACCACAGTTCAAAAGCATCAGTTCTTCAATGCTCAGCTTTCTTTATAGTCCATCTCTCACATTCATGCATGACCACTGGGAAAACCATAGCTTTGACTAGATGGACCTTTATTGGCAAAGTAATGCCTCTGCCTTTTAATATGCTATCTAGGTTGGTCATAACTTTTTCAAGGAACAAGCGTCTTTTAATTTCACGGCTGCAGTCACAATCTGCAGTGATTTTGGAGCCCCCCTCCTCCAAAATAAAGTCTTTCACTTTAGGGCATAGATGAGCTAATATTTTCTTTATATTACCCACTCTCCCGAATCAGTTCTTTATATACTGCAAGCAGTAAATACCTATCTAATTAATTTAGTTTAACTGAAATAAGTTTCCAAAGATGTATGGATTTCAAATGAATCAATACGAATATTAGAGTAACTCATTTCCACAATAACTTGTCAAAGCTAACATTCTGAATAAGTGAGACCAGATATGTGAAAGTTTCATTTCTAAGAGCAGTACAGAGAGACATTAATAGTTGCCTCATCAGTGTCACGCTTGAAAGAGAAGGCTTATTTTGAAGAGACTTGGACACAAAGGAAAGCCCTGAAGTCTTTCCTGAATTGTTCTTAAAACTATAATCCAGGGAAGAAGTTGAAACTGGTAAATAAAGAACTCAGTCAAGTGTCAGGTTTCCAGAACACAAGTTCACTCACAGGGCAATTGTAAAACTTGGTTTCATAATCTTCTTTGGATGGTTCTTTCAGTGCATAGCCCACGTTAGACTATATGTGGCAAATTTCACCCAAATATACTCAGTTGTTTAAGTGGAAACCTTGGATGACTGGAGACATTTAATGATATCTCACAGGTAAATTAGAGAAGTAGTTAGTGTGTGCTGTGTCAGGGTCAAAAGTAGCATTATAAAGATGTGTTGGGAAAGCAGAATCTTCTGACTTTGCTCAGGGCCAGGCCTGCTTTTACTCTTAGAAGCCTGGAGCTTAGAAACCAGTGGACTGTAGATTTTAAGGACCCTCTCAAAGGTGTGTATTGTTCACTTAAAAACGTGTATTCCTGCCCATAAAGATATGAAGTTCTTCCTGTGGTTGCAGCATGATTGTAGCAGTATGATGGGTTTAAACGTTTTGAAAACGGGGGTCCTTGTGTCAACCCTACCATCTCCTGCAATCTTCCTTTATATTTTTGTCTGCATTTGACTTTAGTCACAGAAATCAGCTCTTCCTGATGATTCTGGTAGAGCAGCCACAGATGATAAAGTGTTTCCCAGGCGTTTTCACGTGCAGTCATCTTGCTTCTCAAGTCCCAGTCATCTGTATGCTGCCTCAGGGTGTGAAAATTTCTTGACTTCTCCTGGATACTCCCAAAGAACTTTTACAGTAGATTCTGCCTGATGACTGTTGCTGTTGTCCAGGATTAGCTTTTCCTCCTCCATTAGGTATCTGCTAGGTATTACTGTTTGATTTTTTTGCTAACCTGTGTAACTTTCTCACTCATGGCACAGACCATTTCTTCTATCACGCCTCTTTCTAGGACTAAGTTTTAAAGTGCAATCATGAAATCAGGTTAAAAAAACATTCTAAGGACAACCCAAAGAAGAAAGAAAATTATAATTTTTCGAAAGGACATCCAAAGAGATTTGCGATGAAGGCAGATCATTTAGTCGTGATGGTGGTAAGGAAGTATGTGGATTGATATCGTGCATGAACAATCTCAGATTTTACAAACAGGTTATATTCCAGAACCATTTGTTTGAAATTTGGAAAACATCTGTCATAGAAACAGTGTGTTGATTAGGGATAATGATGTCAGGCCAATCCATGGAATTTCAGTTAATTCATGCCATGGGCATGAACTGCAACATCCATTGTTCGACCACCTGGGAATAGGAATAAGGAAGCTGGACACTTAGAATGTCAAGAATGTCATTTAGAATGGCAAGAAGAAGAATGGCTCTTCCCATTTCCTAAGGATGGCCCTGAGCAAAAGTTTGAAACATGTGAGATTTATCCTACCTTCCTTATACAAATCCTCTCTGCTAGCCATCCCTCCACTCAGTAATACCTGGCAGTCCTAGTACATGCTTAACCTGCCCTAAGACACTTGTATTGAGTCGCCTCACCCACCATTTTGATGCTGTTTTGAATGATGTACTTCCTTCATTCCGTTTCCTTTTTTCTCAGTATGTTTACTTGCAGATAGGTACTAAGAACAAATCAATCAGAACCAACTCAATCACACTGAGGCATGGAAAACTAATGATTTCCCTGCAAGTGTTTTTTTTTTTTCTTTCCCCAAGAGTCTTGTTGACCAAAATATATAAATTCAGATGATATGATGCAGTTACAGCAGTTGAAGGAGTTCTTGATTTGTGGGGCCATGGAAAGCCTCATAGAAACTGGCTAACTTGTAATTCCTACCGTGTAACTCAATCTGTGTATTACATCTTGGCTTTTTATTTGTGTTTGTGGTATAGATTCATGTGCTTCAGCTATTGGTTCTGGCTCTGATACCTCAAGACACCACAAAATTTGTCATTAAAAGTCTTGTGTTTAGGAATAATAAATAGTACCCACTGAAACAAAGAGGTCCCAAATCTTGATGGAGTTACATGATAAAAGTTTATTTCTGTTCACACAGAGTCCTGAGAAAGTTGGGCAGCTCTTCTCCAAGAGGAGAATCAGGTGGCTCCGTCAGGTCAGTCCTTCAGTTCCAGACTGAGCTGGCTGTTCCAGAGGTAGACAAGACTCATGACATACAGATTCTCTGCTCATTCTGCCTGGCCACACTCTCTTACCTTGCCCAATCTAACTGCAGGGAGTCGGAAATATGGAGGACCATGTGACGAGGGTGACTGTTAGCACTCTCTGCTGCACTCTTACCTGTGTCTTTGTCCTTAGAGTAAGCTCATCTTTTTCTTTCCTTCCTGAAGATCCAAAGCTCCTTCCCTCACTTCTTGATACAGCAACACCTATATTTTGTGTGTGTGTGTGTGTGTGTATGTTTTAGCCTGGAAAATGCATGGTTCAATTTAATGGCAGTGACCTGAGCAGGAAGGCGATGAGGAGACGAGAACTGGCAGGGTAGTGCAGGAGATGAGAAGAGCTGAGAAGCACACACAGAGGTAGGAGGCACAGTAAGGTCGTTTGCATTTTGTGTTTCCTAAATCAGAGCCTCTTTTTCTTTGGTCCTCTTCTGTTTGTTTCAATAGCAGCTAGTAAAATCACTCCTTTTTTTCTCTGCCAGTTAACTTCTTCGCACAATTTTTCAGATACAAACAGTAAGTCTAAAAGTGCAGGGACCAAGATGGTCATGTCCAGTCCTTTAAATGTTAAGATAACCGTACTAACAGACTCCAGATTTGTAGAAAACTGTTTATATAGTGCAGTTCTAGGATGAAGTGTACACCACTGAGAATTACGGAGAAGGAAGTCACTCCACTTGACTTTGCTTATGTGCTGGTGTGGACTTCTTGGGACTTGCTATGAATGTCAGTTGCTTGTGAAGTGGAAAGGGTCATATCTTATTTCTTAATGGGCTTTGGTTCTGAGTTTGGCTTCATACTCAGGAAAACACTCAGATTCCTGCTTGAGTGGGCATTCCCCTGAACTGGCTAAGGTGTTCTCACTGTGAAATTTTCTAGCCCTGATGTTTTTGTTTTGTTTTACTGTGGAGGCTGTAATTCCTCAAGTTGATATGAAACTTCTGACTTTGCTTTTAAAGCTCAAACATTTTAAATTTCATTTATTATATCTTCTTTTTCACAACAATTTCTATTATTTATTTTTAATTTTCCAACCATATTTTTCATATAAGCAAAATAGCTGCATGCTACCAAGAGCACAGAGCAACTGACCTGGCTTGGAAATGAAGATAAAGTTACATGTGTATGGAAAAACATGAGTATGGAGGGTTTCTTTCTGTAGCTGAAAAGCCAGTCTTCCAGCTCTCAGACAAGTCTCAATTTCAGATACATTGTATATGGAAAAAAAAGTTAACTTTACTACCAACAATACAGAGACCTGCTAAATCTGGAAAGGAAGAATTCTTATGTACTTCAGTATTCTGCACTTTAGAGTTTTTAGGATACTTTCATCTACATTATTTCATTTGTTCTTCATAAAAACCTCATGAGTGTTTAGGACAGTAGTTTTATGCCCACATCATAGTTAAATGAAATCAGAGGGCTCAGGCATCTGGCTGGGGTCACGCCCTCCTTAAGTAGTTGAGTCAGAACTGGAGCCTAGTTCTCCCAACACACGTTGTAGCTTTCCTTGTACTATCACAACCTTCAGTTTTTACCATGCGAAGACACACTGCTAGGAAAGCTATTAATTTGTTGGCTTTTCTAGAGGCAGTTTGCACATCTCTAGGCAGAGTCTGTCTCTTGACTCTCATTCTCATTTCCTGGAAGGTGGAAATAAGCCTATTCATGCCCTTTTGGTGAGGTAATGGAGCAGGTACACTATAATAGTTAAAAAACATCACTGTTGTTCATTCTTGACTCATATCAAAATGCAACCTGTGAGCAAGTCGCTGGGCTCTGTCTCTTTAGCCTATCCCGAATTCCATCACTTCTCTTATCACCTCTGTTACCATCACATTCTAGTTTGAGCTCTTTCAGGGGTCTGCCAACTGATCTCCCTCCTCCCTTTCTCACTGAGTCCTCTCTGAAATCTGTTCTTCTCACAGCAGGCTGACCATCCCCTCCCAAGCTCAAAAACCTTCTAAGGCTCCTGATCAACTTCAGAGTAAAATCTGCCACGGGGCTCTACAAAATATGCCCTTGTGAACCTTTTTTTCTACATTTCCCATCAGTTCTCTCTTAGCTTACTTCTTTAGTCCCATTTGCCTCTTCCTATTTCTTTAATGCAACAAGCCTTCACTGTAAGCATTTCATCCTTGCAAATGTGCAGATGTCTGGCTACTCTCCCACCTTGATCTGGTCTCATCACAAAGATGCCTCGGAAATGAGGCTTTATGAGACTGTTCTATCTAAGCTAAGCTGTACCCCAAACACATTAGCACTTTGATCCATTAATATTGTTTATTATATTAGAAATATTTTTATTCATTAATTTTCTGTCTTCTGCACTGGTTTGTGAGCACCACGAGGGTAAGAGATTTGTCTGAGTTATTGTTATATTTCCAGCGCCTAAAATAATTTGAAATAACAGATGTCTAATAAACATATATTCAATGGATAAATTTCTTGAAGGAACAAAAGACTAATGGAGTAAAGCCACTTGGGTTTTAATATGACTTGGCTATTTCTACTTTGATCACATTGAATTTATTACTTAACTTTTCTTAGCCTCAGTTTTCACATCTGTAAAATGGTAATTGCATAGTTTCTGCCTCATTATTGGTTTGCTACAAACATTAGGTGTGATCATTCACATACACTGCATCATAGGTACCTGACATAGAATAGGCACCCACAACTTTTTGATAACTATTGATTCTGCTGCTGCTGCTAAGTTGCTTCAGTCGTGTCCAGCTCTGTGCGCCCCCATAGATGGCAGCCCACCAGGCTCCGCCGTCCCTGATATTCTCCAGGCAAGAATATTGGAGTGGGTTGCCATTTCCTTCTCCAGTGCATGAAAGTGAAAAGTGAAAGTGAAGTCGCTCAGTCGTGTCCGACTCTTAGCGACCCCATGGACTGCAGCCTACCAGGCTCCTCC